>JANIJG010007047.1:0-35420 GCA_024611175.1 Megaceryle torquata | reverse complement strand
GAGAGGAGAGGAGAGGAGAGGAGAGGAGAGGAGAACGAAAAAAAAAAAAGAGAAAAAAAAGAGGAAAAAAAAAAAAAGTCTTTATCAAAAGCTTGAACCTGATGATTGGCCCTTATTTTCTGCACTGCTTTGATCAGTCAACCTGTGACTAAGGGAAGTGCAAAAACCACAAGAATTTCCAGGCTGGCTGTTCAAATTCAGATGTTCAGTGCACAAGGAGAAATAGTGTCCGAATGAGATATATACCAATGTATCTGAAGAGATCAAGATACTGGTGGTTGTGTGCTCTGTGTGGAAAGTAACATTCTGTTTGGTATTGCCATCATCTCAGACACTTTCCTGGCACTTCCTAAAAGGGTAAGCAATGTTAATTCTTTTACTCAGACCTAATTCCCACAACATTATCTTTCACACAACAAAACCTGCATGAACACTGCATTAAAGGTCTGTTTCGGTCTGACAAATGCCAGGAAATTGTAGAGTCATTAACCTTCCTTATTGTGTAACAGTATTATGGAGGTCTTTGAACAGCAGGATACTTCACATACAGGATCCTATGTGGTATAAGAGCTAAAATATGCACAATTAAGCAGGTTAATAATCAGTTTTAACCTCTGTTTTGATGATGAGATATCAACAGAGCAGCTGAAAACATTTAATATAAGAACACTCCAAAAGTTTTCATGTTTTGGACTTCCTGCAAAAATCATCTTTTGAAGAAAACATGCAAATTCAGAATACATCTAACCTTGCTATAGCATATTCTTATAGAATAGGGACAATTTAAATGGTAAGTTTTTCACTTGTCTGTCCCAGACTATAAAACCAAGATACCACTTTCAACAGTGTTCAATCCAACTTCCCAAATGCTATGTGAATTTTGAAGAATTGTTTCCCTCAATTAATGACTGTCAAGTAAAGACACATTTTCTACAACACATCAGGCTGCATGACATTATGGAGCCCTCTGGCTTTAAAGCCTTATGAGTCTGCTGTATGAATCTTCAGTATGTGAAACCCTAAACTCCTAACTTATGGTTGCATAGTATCTTTACCTCACATTGAATGAAAGTTCCTTCCTTCCCAGAAAGAATAAAGCAAATCTGGTTTTGTTTGGTTTGGCACTTCTTTTTTTTTTTTTTTTTACACTCAAGGCTTGATCAGACATCCTATTCCTACTGCAGCTGTGTCAGTGAAGATTTCTCCATCCCAGCTGCTTGTCACTAAGACATTTTCATCCTCTCCAATATCTACTATCTACTCTCCATCTACTAAGCTGCTTTGCAAATGGTGCCTTATTTGTTGCTTTAAAAATTAATAGTGTTAGTAAAACCCTGCTCATTAGACCGACTTTTCAATTTTAGACTAAAATAGGTCAAAGGACACCCATAGAAACAGGTAACCTAGCAGATCTGAGGGAAAACTACTATCCTAATGAGGGATGGAGATGTGCAGTTGCAGGCTGACTGGCTGAGGCAGGAAATCACTTCATCAGACATACTGCATCTCTTCAGCAGGATATATGATCAGCCTCTTCCTCTGTAAAATCCATATGGTGCTTTCATAATGCCACAGAAGTTTGAAAGGAAGTATTCAGAATGGAGCTAATCTTAAATATAAGAGATAAAGTGCACAGATCACTAGACTCTGTCCTGAAGAGTATCACTGTCCCCAGATGATGTCTGCTGTGCAGTAACAATCAGACCCAAAATTTTTTATGCATAGCTTTGAAATGAAGACATTAAACATAGTAACATTCTATACAGTCATGAGTATCCTGTCAGGAGATATAACAAAATATCTCTTCAGTTTTTATAATGGTGGTCTAATATCCTCTTGTTTACCTAGATGTGTATTTATTTAGTTGGTATTTTCTCTACAGCATTTCTTCTCCCTGGAAATGGACAGACATATATAAAAGTGAATTTTATACTAGATATCAAGCATGAGATTTATATCTCTTGAAGAAAAATCTCTTAAATAAGATAAATGAGAAATTTTTGTTTCAGTTACTTGTATTTATGCAGGTACCATGCATTCTGTTTGAACAAATAAATGAATCAAACTTACAAACAGTAAGGTAGCTATTATTTTGATGTTTAAAGAAGACTTTTTTTTTTTTTTATATTTTCCTCATAAGTGTAGAATTCAAACAAATTTATCAAACCTATCACAAAACAGTAAATCTATCATCATTACTAATGTAAGTCTAGAATATTTCCTCCAATTATAATAATAATTAATATTAACTTACCACTCCATGTAGATATCACATGTGTATTCTAAAAGTAGGGTAACTCAGTACCTCCTTAAACTAACAGCTATAATATACAGTTTTCATATGTGCCTATATTTTCTAACACTATCAGTATAGTTGTATGTCACTCACAGGACATAGGTACGGGATTTCCATGTTATTTTATTTTAGATTTGACAAAATAATATAAACTCTGCAAAGTTTTCATATTAATTTCCTTAAAATACACTAATATTTTCAGATTCCTATGCTGTTTTGTCACTCAAAAATAGTAATGTATTAGTTTTTGCAAGTATCTCTCCAAAATTTCATATTGCCATAGAAGTTTGAAAGGAAGTATTCAGAATGGAGATAATCTTAAATATCAGGGATTAAGCCCACAGATCACTACACTCTGTCCTGAAGAGCATCGCTGTCCCCAGATGATGCCTGCTGTGCAGTAACAGCCTCAAAAATGCTTTATGCATATCTTTGAAATAAAGACATTAAACATAGTAACATTCTATACCGTCATGAGTATCCTGTCAGGAGATAAAACAAACATAACACTCCTTAACCTTCTGTTGTATAGATTAAAGTTGTTCTGAGGAAACAAAGGAAACAAATTCTCTATGCCTGTAGCTATACGGGAAACAGCACTTCAGCTTTGTTTTCAGGAGGGGGAACTCTTCAATATAGCACCCAGGTATTTCTGTATCTTCTTATGGTCTCTGAACACTGATTTGTTTTTATTACATTGATATTTCATTATTCTTGTTTATTTTTTTCACAGGTTTCTATTAACAATCTATGAAGTTTTGCTTTCCAAGACTTACATCTCTGGAAGGGAGATGAAATTAAATTCAAGTATTAGGAAAGGAAGAAGAAAATCAAGACATGATAAAACCAGTGGCCCTAGCTAGTGCTCCCAAAGGTTCAAGAACATAAACTAAAGCATGCACTACAATAGTGCTGAATACAGCTATTCCTGTTATGTCCAGGGAAAACCAGGGAAAAAACTCAAGACAGACAGCATCTGTGGTTCCCAAACTAAGCATGCCAGTTACAGTGAAGTCCAGGATGTGTTCTGTTCTTGCTGCAGATGCTGAGTCACTTATAACATTGGTTTAAATTTCTCTGCTTACAGTGGTTACCATCCCTAGTCCTCTATCGTACTTCTCTGACAAAAATTTACACTCCCTCAGCAGGGCTGTCTGAGTAGGCTGTGAAATGCATGGCTGCTGATGAACCATCATAGTTTACAGACGGTTATGTTAACATAAACCAACACTAATTTTAATATACTTTACATTAATATGCCTGGCAGGAGATAGGAAGGCAGGCTGCAGGAATGGAAATTGTTTCAGCTTTCCCAAATTAATACATTCTACATATAAATCAAAGTCCTTAATGTCTACAAACCTTCCAGACAGAAGATGTTGAAAGATAACCTCTTCTTCTCTACCTCAAACGGAGTCATGGAAAGTTACAGAGTAATAACATTTCTGAAAATACATGTATAAGGAAAATAATAACAAACTTTTACTTATTTTTGAAAGATCATAGTATTGTAGAAAAGTTAGCAATAAATATTTTTTTTTACTGCATCCAATAATAAAAGTACACCAAGATTTGGAAATTGTTTCTCATAGCCAAATAAATATTATTTGATTTCTAAGATGATTATTCTTTTTGTGATTGTCCTGGTTTGAGTGAGAACAGAACTACTTCTGTTCAGTGATTTTACTTTTCAGCTCAGTTCTTCTAACTGCACTTTATGAAGTCAGCAGCCTGTTTTCACAGACAGTGTCTGCTTCTAGCAGTGATAACACCCCGTTTTTAGAGATACCACCAAGGATTGGTATGCAGACCAAGGCCACTGCTGGGTCTTGTGTACCACATTGAGGGGTGCAGAAAAGTGAAAGGCCACACCTTCAGGGAGAAGTGAACAGGGCAGGTGACCCCAAACTGACCAGTGAGGTATTCCATCCCATATATGTCATATTCAGTATAAAGCAGAGAGATCTGGGGTCTCCCTGGCTCTACTCCCCTCTTTGCTTGGCTTGGCTCAGGTCCTCTTTTGGTTCCTTCCTTGGAGCATCCAAGGAGGACTCCATTCTGCCTTCGATCCCAATCAGTGTGTTCCTGAATCCAGTACCAGAATCCAGCTCCTGAACACAGCTTCTGTCTGCTGCTGGGCCCAGTCTGGGGCTCCCCCAGTGCTGGCTCCACAACATCAGTGGTGACCGTGATGTAATTACCACCAGGGGGGCTGGGTTTGATACTGGTTTTTTATATATTTGTATATATTCCATTTTTATTATTATTAGTTTAATTTTCATTAAAGCTGTTCTAGTTTCCTTTTCTAATCACTAAGTGTCTCTCCCTTATTCCTTTTCTCTTCCTCCTTGGGGAGGGAGGGGGGTTGACAGAGAGTGTCTGTTATTGGTCTAAGGGGCCACCCTAACCCTAAACCATGACAACAATTAGCCAGAACATTTTTTATTTTCCCTCAAATTTGATCTTATGACAGTTATCTCCTTTGCCACCACAAGGTACAATTAGTGGTGGACACCCCTATTATTTCTTGACACCGAATCGAAGTTTAAGACTCATCAAAATGTATACTTATTTCAGTAAATTTTTCCCTGAGTATTTCCTCATATAATATTCAGAAAGCAACAATGTAATTATGTGAGACTTTTAAAACACGGCTTTGGTCCTGTGCAACCTGTAAAGTTTAGAAACCACTTCACATGCAGACTCTTCCTTTGCTCAAGTGATTCTGGACAGGCTGCAGAGGATTCTGTAGTAACTTTTTCAATCCTGTTGATTCTGGAAACAGATTTGAGCATTAGTCCACAACTTTTCTAGCTGTACAATTCATAAAGGTAAGCAAAGCCACTCTACTTCCTCTTGTTTGTAGTTCTGTGTGTGTATTACTATATTTCTATATGAGACATGAACTGAAAGAGAAACAAAGAGCAAAAGAAGATATGTGGAGGAAGAAAGAGTTTAAATTTCTAAATAAATCTTTCTATTATTCCTATATATGGCTTGTTTTGGGGCTTTTTAGTTGGTGGTGCTGGGTTTGGTTTCTTAATTATTTATAAAAGGCTTTCAACAGAGTAAGATATACTGTACATATTCTTATCATCTCATGTCTGAGCTTTACCAGGCATACTCCAGTTATAGAGGAATTAGTAAGACCTACAGTAATTCCTCCCCATTCATGAAAAGACATAGATCAAGGAACAATTTTCTTTCAAATAAGTTCTCCTAAATAAGACTAAAATTGAATGCAATGTCTAGTCCAAAGAGTCCAAATAAAGAATCGTCAAAATCTTTGTCAAGAAAATTGTTTGTAAAACTGTTCATTTTTATTAACAGTGATACAATTGAAGTGCTGACCTCGTTGTTAAAACCATGCAGAGTTCAATGTGGAAATGGCAGGGGACTACTTTCATTTTTACCCTGTGAAACACTCTAACTTCTGTAGCTCAGTTGGGAAGTTCAAGGAAGTTTAAGTTCACAGAGATCCTCTATATTCCTTGTATGTTTCATATACTAAGGTGTGAAGCTGGAAGAATGGGTGCAGTAGGAAATGTCTTTGATGAAGCACAGCAGAATCTATCCCCCCTGCTTTTACTAAGATACACAAAGAGACTGGACCCTAAATCAGCTTTTTACACTTAGCCTGGTATAACGTAATTCAGAGAAACAGCTTGCAGAGCAAAATTGCTTTGAAGACCATGCAAGCAATACAGTACAGTACATATGTGAAATGTCTTTATCTAGTACAATACTGGCAGAGGTAGGATATCCTGATGTTTCATCTGAATGGACACTGCATAGAAAACTTCTGCCAGGACACACAGTTCTAAGAGCAATGAAGGGGTAATAATACAGAGTCTTTAGGCAAAAGAAGTTCATGTACAGATTGCTGGGACCAAGGAGTCACACAACCCAACTCAAGAACCTGCCACTGTAGTGAGATACAACTGTTTTCATTTTAAAATAACACATGTCTAAAACAGAAAATAAGGAAGCAAAAAATGAAGGCAAAGTTTGTCTTCCTTGAGGGAAAAAAAAAAAAAAAAAGGTAATTTTTCATATTAACTCTTAGTGATAATGACATAGTGCATATTTATTTTCTCAAACAGTTCATTAGGCCTTTAAGCCACTAAACTGAATGAAAGATAATATTATTTACAAAGTGGGAAATATCTGTCAGAAAAAGTGACTGAAAGATATTTGGGTATATCAAGCATTGTAATGAAAATAACATTTCAAAGGTTAAAAAAAAAAAGAGAGAATAATTTATATTCCTTATTAAAAACACACCAAAAAGATTTCTTCCATTATTAGGTAAAATAGGTATATCCAAAAAAACTCATTCAATTTTCAATTAATTACTTTTGAAAATTTCTTTCATTCATAAAGGTGGACTATAATAAAATTAATGCATTTTAAAATTATGCATATTTCATTAAAATAGGTGGTAAGAAGCAAAAGGTAGTGTACTTTTGTAAGATTCATATTTGTTCTCAAGTATGATACTAAAGAAAAGTAACAGTCTGAAAAATAGTGTTGGTTTATATTTTTAGAAGACATCAAGGATTTTCTTCTTGGAAGAACATACATTTTAAGTATCTGTCATTTTGTACAATCCAGTTGATCCCCAAGACAAAGGATGCTCTTATGAACCTTCAATTTAAGGTATGTGTGTATGTATAATTACTTAACTCATCCAAGACTGACAGTACACTCTGTGAGAAGGCAAAGACTATTCCAAGCTTTTCTTGAGATTGTTGGGAGAATTTTAACGAGTAGACCGATGAGGCCTCAAGATCCCTCTCCAAGCCACTAGTGCATAGAATTTTACTTAATAAAGCCATAGTTAAATGATTCTTTAAAAGTGGTGTTTCAACTTTTTCATGATATACAGAAAATAAAGTAGATATCGGGAACACAGACATTGGAAACCAGTGTTACAGGAAGGACTAAATAGAAAGGAATAAATAGAACTCAACATGGAATGATGAAGTATAGTGTAAAAAGTGCCAGAAAGACCTCTTTCATTGAACCATCATGGGTCGAATTTATTTTGGAAAAAAAGAAAGGTACTTAGTTTATTCTGGTATCCTTGAGAAGGGAAAATAAGTGGAGGGAAACCAAGAGGGAAGTGACTTGACTGAAGAAGTGGATAGAAAAATATATTTAAAATTTAATATACAAGAAAGAGCAATTCTGATTTTTTAGGGGAAGTCAGGTTGGGGAAAAGGGTTTTGAAGGTTTGGGGATGAATTTTTAAGACAAACATAATAGAACAGTTGATTTTAAGTAAATTGAAATAAGTAATTAGTCTTGGATAACAGCAATATCTGTGTGAATTAATAAGGAAGACAGAGCTTCAGATATATCTAAAGTTGAAAAACCTTTAGTAGTATTCTCGATATTCTCTTATAGAAAGAGGTCTGCATGAAAGATGATACTGAAATTTATGGTAAGTTGTCTTCATGACATATGTCTTCATGACAAGAAGGGTCACATTCTCTAAAGTAAATAAGAAAGGAATTTCAGGAGGACGATGTGGATTTGTTGGTTAAATAGCCACAAAGACTGCCAAACAGAATACTAAATATGAACAGAAAGAAATAGGTGTGAAATGGAGATAGATCCATGAGTCAGTAGTACAGAGATAGGTGTTGACCCAATGTCTTCAGGATAACACAGAGATAAAATATCAGAGGTGACAGAGTTAAGGACAAAGAATGGAAGCCTCACTCAAAGATTAAGGAATGAAAGAGATCAAGCATAAGGTACATTGAAAGAGCTGCTAAAAATATAGAAGGGGAAATTAAAGGGAATGTAATGCCAAATTGAGATAGAATTTCAAAATATGTAGATGCCTTATGATGTCTGAGGCTGCTGATATCAGGTCAAGAAATACTGGAATTGGGTACCACTATCTAGGAAGATAACTTCAGAGACACTGATAAGATCAGAGAGGCTAAAAAACGTGGAAGAGGAAGAAAAACAAATGGAAACATGGCATCATCAGAAAAAAAAAAACCTAAGTAGGCAGAAAGTATGAGTTGTAAACAGGATGGGAGTTCTCTGTAGGCATTGATACTGCTTTGACTGAATGGAAATTTACTATTGATGTGTTAAGGTATAAGGTTGAATCATATAGCAAGCACAGTATTGATTTGCTCTAGACATATTAGTGAGTTAATCTGTCTTAACTTTAAAACAGTTTGGAAGTAAGGATTTTAATTTTGTAAGATTCCACCTGTGCTTGCTTTTATGGCTCTATACTATTAATGTTTGATCAGTACTAATTCTGTACAGTGATTTTACTTTTCAGTGTAGTGTCTCATAAGTAACTACACTTTCTGAAGCTACCAGCATATTTTGGCAGTGATAAAGCTTGACAGTTATAACTGGTTAGTAACTGACCAATGAGGTATTCCATTCCATACACATCATAGTCATTATAAAGCTGAAGGATCACAAGAATCAAGTCTCTTCCTCAATGGTCAGTATCCAAGGTCTCTACCTAATCTGCCTTCAGTCCCAAACCATATGTTCCTGAATACAGTTCCAGAATCAAGCTCCTGAATTCAATTCCCATCTGCTGCTGAGTGCAGTCTAGAACTTTCACAGTGCTTGCTCCACAGCATCAGTGATGATGGTGATGTAACTGGCCTCAGTGGGGTTAGGTTTGATATTTATTTCGTATGTATTTCATTTTATTGCTGTTGTTTGTTTAAAGCAGTTTTAGTTTTCTTTTCCAAAATGTTTCTCTCCCTTACTCCCTTTCTTTTCCCTTTGGGGAAGGGAAAGGGGTTGATACAGAGCATCTGTCATTCACCTAGTGGCCAGTCCAGCCCTAACCCTTAACAATAGTATTGCTGAAGGTCACGACAAAAGCTTGCAGTATTCTCTTTTTTTCCCTGACATAGCTACATGTCTGGAAATCAACTCATAAAAGCAAAAGGAGAAAGAGCATAAAGGAAAATATCATTGTACACTTGCTTTTATCTGGTATATCTGAGAACTTCTGAAAATCTCAAAAATTAGTCTAATCTCATGACATTTCCCAAAATAAATTCAAATTAGAAAGAGCTAAGTTAGGAAGATAGCAAATTAATATATGCAGATATTATGAAGTCTTTTATAACTGAATTTTATTTCTAAAATCTAAAGGTATCCCATGATTTTTGCAGAATATAGAACTTCATAATATTAGAGAAAGTATCTTGTTTCATCATAAAGCAGTCATGATCTTTTGCAGAGTAAATAGAGTAGGTGTGGTGTTTCCTAAAGTTCAGTCACTAGTAAAACCAACTAGTAAAAAGGTTTTCAGCCTCAACTGAGAAATTGGCCTGGGAATGAAGACAGTACTAACCTCTTATGTAAAGTTTCATAATATTTCATAATTACTAACAAAGACAATTATGCAGCACATAGGTATATTAATTGGAAGCATTAGATATGTATTTGCCAACTCTGGTTGCTGTATAGGAAATGGCTATTGCTTTGAGTGACCTTCTAAATTCTCATATTGAAAGCAGCCACAGGAGCAAAATTATTTACTATTTCAAAGGAACATTTCTACAGTATATCTTACTCCTTATGTATATCACTGGACTCCATCATGCTTATATAATTTATTTGCATGAGATTATATGTAATTGAATCATCCAGAATAACACTCAGATAGTACTACCTCCCCACTCATGTTTTCAAGAGCAAGAGTCCAGTTTCCATTGATGCTCTTTGCTCATTTCTAGCCATGTAGATTTCACATATTTATGTGCATGCTATTTTCCTTCTTTTTAACAAATACTTTCATACAGAAATAACTCCATCTATATCTGTTAGAAGGACATTTAACCCATTGTGTTATTTTTCTAAATAAGCATTGTTCAGTGGCAGTAAGGGTGATCCAATTTAAGCCCTCAGTGTGCATTTGTTAAATATTTGGCACAAACCTTAAGTGTTTATGGAGCTATTGGCAATGGTCATCATACAAAGTAATGATGAAATTAAAGGATATTGCTGTATATGTCTCATTAGAATAAAAAATAACCAATCTATGATATTCTTATTTTTCTTGGTTTTTTTTTTCTACTAGTAAGCAAAGAGTTAAAAACATTGTTTCTCTGCTGTTTACAATTCAAGATTCCCAGTTCTGACTTGAATTAATGATTCATATACAAATCCATTTACATTTTTTTCTACTAGAGTAAGTAGTAGTTTAAGTTTGACTCAAGTGCCTGAATGTTTCAATTATAATTCAAGACTAATGGCTATGAAATATGCTTGCATTGGTGATTTTCATCAGAAGTATCTCAAGGAATGCTTTATATGCAAACCAGAGATATTAATTTTATCATACTAACTTTGCCACATTGTGTATTGAAAGAACATTCTGTGTCAGAGTATCTACAATAGGAAGATGACACTTAAATATTTGCCTAAGACTTGTATTTCAATGGATACTAGACATTTAACTATTCATATTGTCCTAATCCTGTAAAGAAAAATTGCAGGGTAAACTTTTTCAGTGGGTGTTTACTCGGCTAATGCACAAGCTTCGTTTGGTTTGGTTTAGTTTTAAGGGAAAAAGAAACAATTGCTTTCATTTCCTCATGGAGACTGGAAATTGTTCTAAATTAAAGGAACATAAGGGAGATATGATGAAACTATAACTTTGCCTTTTGCAAATGCTGGATTTTTCTTATGTTTTTTTCTCACAAATTGTAACATTTTAAAATTAGACATGAAACCAAATCTATCACCTTTTCATATTGAATAATTTCATTGGATTAGACATGATATGAAAAACTGGACCTCAGTCAACATATTCAAGCCTTGATACTAATAAGCTCACCTTCTGAGCTATAGCTTACTTATAAGTGTGGAATGAGGAAAAATTGGGCATAAATTCAGAAAGAACATAGGTGGATGATCTCAACAGAGGATATGTTTCAAGCCATCTCCTGCACAGACATAGGCAATTTTCCCTGGCCTCTAGCAAGATGCCTCTCTACAACTGAAGCTCAGAGCCTCTGAAATGCTTCTTACTTTTACCCTTATTAGGATCCTGAAATCTTTATCAGGTAGCTAAAAATAATTTTGAGCCTGTGTCTTTGGTTGAGGCTTTTCTAGTTCTCCTTTAAAAAACATCAGATTTGTCATTTTGTTTTACTCGTAGTCACTTTATGTGAAAGTTTTTAAAACTATTTTGTTTGCTTGTTTCTCGCAGGTCCAAATTTTGTTGCCAATTCCATACATCATTCACACTTCCAAGTGTCAAAATTAAAGTTAACATCTGGCTAAATATTCCCAAGACTGGTAAGGAGCCAGTCATTATATTCTTCTCAAGGACAATATTATGATCATAATATACCAAATTTTTTCTAGCAGACATAGTTTAAATTGCTAAAATATGTATTAACAGAAGATAGAAATAAATGTCACTACACATATTACATCAGAAGTATTCTATTACTATTCTATTCTATTTTAGCTGCACCTATGTTGTACATTGCCACAAAAAACCTTTTGAAGCCAAAATTCCTCATTGGCCTCAACATCCAATCTTTGACTCTCACATGAAGGTATCAAGAAATGTACTTAAATATATAGTTTTGGCTAGATTTTGCAACATATCCTTGTGTGCACATTCAGGTAATCTGCATTGTTTTATCATGGGGAAACTACTACCAGGAGAAGTCTCAAAACAAGAAAAATGTATTCCAAATAAAAATATGGTGCCACTGCTCCACTCACTATTTCCATGGCCTTACATTGAAACACAGTTTCTCAGTGACTGTCCTACAGGTGTGTTCAGTCCTGCAATTTGCTATCCTGTCCATGATATTACATACGTATCAGAAGCACCCTGATTAATTGAAGAAGCCATCAGAAGATTCACTTTAAAAAAACTATCATGCATACCTGATACTAATGTCACTGCCTCTAGCAACATATATTTGCAGTTCCATCTTGGCCATCTCCAGATAGATTTCATCTTCTCTTTTCCCCATGCTGTGAAAATCAGTCAGATGCAATGATATGAAGAGAGATCAGAAACACAAGTGAGAACTGTTTGATTTCTCTTGGGATCATATTTTAAGGGTCTTTTTCTCCTGTCTTTTCCCTTAAAGAAGAAAATAATGTGCCTCCCCCCCTTACCTCTACCTTCCTTCCCTTATCTCCCTTATCTCTACCTTTGCACCTTGATTTTGTCCACAACATTTCCTGTCACACCCTTTTTGCATCTTACTTTGTCTTTTCTTCTGCTTTAACTACTGTATTTCTCTTTTTCACTTTGTCTCTTTCTTTACCCCTCCTTCCCAGAGGCTGGCCCATTTTGTTGTTTCACTTGCCCCATTCTCTGAGCCAGGAATACTGCTTTTTCAACGAGATTGTCCACTATGTATGTCCATAAGCTCTTAGAAGGGTAGCAGAAAATTCTGGGAGTGTCTGTAATGGACACCAACTTGAGACTTGTTCCTTATAGAGTTAGCATCTTCAGAGTCTGTCTAGGCTTTTTTCCCATTAAGTTTTGGATTATCCCATGGTCATTCAGGAGGTAGATACCACCTTGCAAAAATATAGGCTTCCTTCCCTTGTACATATCTCTATTTTTGTTCTTCTTTCTTTGTAATAAACTACAAAGTACCAGCTTCAAAGGGAGAAGGATGTTTATGTTGAAGCTATCCATGAAAGGTTATTCATCTTGAGATAATTATTGAAACATTAAGTATTCTACGAATAGAGTGAGGGAGGTTAAATTATCCATATTCAGGGCATTACATATTTATAAGTGAATACAAAATCACATGTGCTATTTCTGAAGTAAGAGTACTCAAAACTCCATTTACTTAAAGTTATCTTTTGTCATGAATTCTATCAGTTTCAAATTAATGGATTATTTCACAATGAATTATATCAAAATCCAGGGGAATGTTTTCATTAAGTATTCTATATAATTATTTTAATTATATTGTGTTTTATGTTGTCAACCAGTATGTTGCAGCTTCTCCTGATATTAAACATGAGAAGTACATGACCATAGAAACAGCAAATAAGACCATATGGAGTCTGTTTCATAATGATATTCAAACTTTAGAATGCATAATACTTTAATTGTCATAACAATATCATGGAATTAAGCCCCCTGAAAAATTCAAGCATTTTATTTGCATTCTTAGTACATAAGAATATTGATTTTGACCAAGGAAATAGGGGAAGAAAATAAGGGCTTTTCAAATCTCCAGATTTGCTGTGTGTGCTTTCTGTTTTATGAAGATATGGAAAAATATTAGTACCACTACCATCTGTGGAATACTCTGCTTGGCAATAGTCACTACCTGATTGTCAAATCACTGATTAATATTTTCTGAAGCCAGTGTTTCAGGTGATTTTTACAGTTTAATCATGCATTCATTCAGCCCATGCTTCCTTAGCATAAAAGGGAATAGAAATCAGAGACCGTGTCAAAACCTTTTACAAAAGGACTTCACAAGATATATGATATTGTTTTCCACTGTTCTTCAAAACCAGCAATTTCAACATTGAGGGTAATCAGGTTGTTAAGTTTGATCTAACTTTTGTAAAATCGTTTCTTTCTGATACTTTCTTGTCTGTAGCATGTCTGGAAATGGTGGAAATACATATCCTACAATTTTCGCCAATACTGAAGCTCTAGATCTCTGGATCTTTCTTTTTGCATATAAGAAGTATGGGTATAATGTTAGTTTTTTCATTGCTAGCTTTAGTGGACTAACGTCAGCCTGTCAGTTAGGTTGGATGATCCTTCTAGGATTCATATTAGGAAATTGTCTTCAACACAGCGCAGAATCTTCTGGCTTGCTTGCAATATGCTGTGGTGATTTGGTAGATGTCTGGATGGTTGAAATCACCCATGCAGATGATGTTTTCCACAAACAAACAGCAGAAGTCCTCTGGCTGTCAGCATCTTGTTGAGAAGGTGGATGATAACAATCAATGTTCTTTCCTCTCTGATCCAGAGAGTTTTGAAAGCTATGTATCTGTGTTTATATTGGAGCTCTGTGGAATCAAAAAAGTACTTACACAGAACATAAATACCTGTTAAATGATGAAAACAGTTTTTTCAGTCCCTTCATTTCATCATAAATAACATTACATATAAAATTGTCTACACAAGTCAGCATTATGAATTGGATTACCGTAACATTATATGGCTTCCCATGATATTCTAAGGTCAGTATTTTGTTTTGTTTGTTTATGTGAGTGGTGTTTGAGAGATTAGGTATAAGTATACATAAATGTGTAGAACAACAGCAAAAAACAATTGTCTTTTGATACCATTCATTTGTTTAGGGGGCTCCAGGTAGGATGGAACAGATGGTAGTTTAAAAATTGAAAGATGGAAATGTATTGAAGGGAATTAATTAACTGTGACAACCAGGTTGTTTTTTTTTTTTTTTTTCCTGAGGGTAAAATTCTCATTTAGGACTGAAACAACTGCAGACAACTGTTCGCAGAAATAGAATGGTTTTCTGAGTTATCTGGCAAAGCAACATCAAGAAACGTTTCCTAGATGTCTTGTCTGATGGTATTTCAGTAATTATATATCCATGTAAATTTATGCAACTATATTAAGCATTTTAGTAGAAGTATATTAATGTAGTCAACAACTACAAATAAACAGATAAACAGCTTCATGCATTCTACTTGCATAGAATCATAGATTCATAAAATAAATTAGGCTGAGAGGGATCTCAGGTCTTCTGGTCCAACTCTCAACTCAGAGCAGGTCTGAAGCAGATCAGGTTGCTCAGGACATTGTCCAGTTGATCTTTTAATATATCTAACAACAGTATACTTTTTCCACTCTCTGACTTATTTCACTGAGATTTTCTTCCCCCTGATATCTAATTAGAAATTTTCTGATGAAGTTCACTTTCATAAATCCAGAACTTTATTTTGTATAGCTTCCTGTTCTTCTGAACTAAAAAAGGTGAAACATTTGCCTGGGGTAGTACCATTGCAGTTTGGATGACCAAGTCATTTTTATACTGCTACATTCAGCCCCCTAGATTTACAGATGTCAGAATCATAGGGGGAAAAAATAAGTATGCATGCAGATGATATGAGTTTTCTTTGGTTGTGGTCCAGCTGAACTCAACAAATATGTTTAAGTAGCATAGTATAGCTAACCATACATATTTTGTTGAGGGACAGTGAGAAGGCACTTCACTTTATTGTATCACCAGCTGTAGACAAAGCCTTGTCATTTCTGTTTGTCACACATTTTCTCTGCCATTTTTGAAATCACACTTAGTTTCATCTCCATCTGAGGCAGATGCAGGAGTGTTGTCATCTCCATCTGAGGCAGATGCAGGAGTGTTGTAATATTGCAAGAAAAAATGGGTTTTTTTGTATTTTTAGGTTGATTGGATGATGAGAGCACTGAAAAGAAAGTTTGCAGATGCAATAGACTGACCAACTGCATAGCAACAAGAAGCTTAGGATGACAAGTACTACATTAGCACAGCTCATATGAGAAATGACATTTTTCTAACAGACATAGATATGCCCTGCATGCTGCAGCCAAATAGGGATTCTTCAGATCTATTCTTTAGCTTTTTGAATTAATCAATTTTATACATGTCATTAGCACATTTTATGGAAAACGGGAGAAATAGCAGATCAAATTACGCCCCAACATACAAATATAAATTAAGAGTTTGGCTTAGTGTATGAAACTCACTAGTTAATTAGCTTATACAAAATAAATGAGAGATAATTGTTCAATGCCAATTACGCTGAATTAGTTTGTCCTTATAACAACCTAACAGTACAAGTAAGAAAACATCTTACTTTTATTAAGTATTAAGCAGCAACCCTACATTATTATTGACCATTTGACCTTTTGATAATTTGCCAAATTTACACCAAGGAACCTTCATATGCATAGAAGAGGCAGTAAACCAATTTCTGCTACTTTTTAACATGGGCACCATTACTCATCAGTCAAGTCAAGAACTGAATGACAGTGACTTCAAGACATAGTTGCTGGTTTTACTAGAAATGAACAAATTTCCAGTTCTGTAGAGATTTGCTGTTTTCCTGCAATGAACCTGCTGGACTTCATAGCCTTTATCTAAGCTGTACTGAGAGTATCTTGAATTGCTTTCTTTTGTTGGACCTTGGTCTTGCTCTAGCAGAGAACAGTAACTGCACATTGAAAATTTGTAAATATTTCTTTCAGTGATAGTGTTTTCTCAAATGCCTAAAATTTCATGGTAGGAAAGAACACAAATTAGTGTCCTCACCTAAATGAGGTGATCTGAAACATGATACAAACAAAAAAATTTCCCATGTCAATGTTTTACAGAATTGTGGTGTATGGACTTATTTTGAAACAATACAGGAACCCTAAGAGGAAAACCAGGGACATTACAGAACCAAAGGTAACTTGGATTTGCTGTCTCTCTTTTTAGCCACTGCTACCTCTGTTCATCCTAGTATTTATCTTCCAGATAGCTGCAACTAGAAGGGCTTCGGAATACTTCTCCCAGTATGATGGTATCCTCCTTTTATTAGCTCTGTAGGACCATAGCTATCATCCAGTAACAAATGTGGAAGCCTGATATGGACATCTAGGAATCAATTCAGTACTATGAGAGCAGAGTAAAATTAAGTATAAGTATTTTCCAATATTAAATTTAAACAGTAAATAACTTTTTTTTTTTTTTAACAGTTTCTACATTCAGATCACAAATAATTCTATAAAAGGAGTTTTCCTAACTATCCCATTTTACAAATGTAAAAGCTGATCAAAGAGGTTTGCTTGAGATGATGTTCAAATTTACTGTGTTTTCTGCAAAGGAAAAAACAGAATTCCAAGAATTGTGCTCCTTTGCATAAGATTTTGCTTTTTAGATTCTTTAACTTCTGAATATACAGACACTTAAAACAAAAATGTGAGACAGAAGAACAACAGTAATAAAGGAATTCTAATTAGTTCCATGAAAGTGATATAGAAAAAGTGCAAGTGTTTCAGTATCACAGTTTAGTCTCAGTCTGCAGTTTTTTAATCAAAGGGAAGACTTTTTTATCAAAGGAAAGACAATTATATGGAACAGAATAACATTAAACAAAATGTTTATTATAAAAGAAAAAAGAGTTACAGCTATAAAGTTATATTCAAGTATTGTCACTGTTCCTTCTAAAATAGATATCTTTCTAGCTTTTATTGCAAGAGATAGAAGGGGAAGTTTTACCAACCCAACAATTAACTTGTAAATAACATTTCCTGAGATGGTGAATAGAATGTGCCCCTCTGGGCAGTCTAAACCTATTGATGAGATCAATGAGTCATGGAGCAGAAGTGCTTTGGCTCTATTTCATATTGGACAGGAATGCAATTATTTCCTTTTTTTCTTGCGTAGTCATCAAGATACTGCTGGCACAGGAGAAACTGAAACCTATTGTTGCACTGCACTAAGTACTTAGAAAAAAATGTATTTCTATACTTTTTTTTTAATTAAATAATTTATAAACTCATTTGGGAGTGACATGTCTCTTGATAACTAAATTGCAAGAGTACTTAATAGCCATTATTTTATTTAAATTTTGTTTTATTAAATATTATGAGAGATACAGAAAACCAAATAATTACTGAACCGAGTTTTTAGTCCCCTAAAACTCAGCAAACACTGTTACTTAGAATTCATATAGAGTTATATAAAATCCATTCTCAAAAGCAAATGATCAGTGAGAGAGATATCTATCTACTCTCATCTTTAGTACTTTTAAAAGTTCATACCTCTCCATTTATGTTAATTTCAGCCTCAGAAAAATATTCTTAGAGACAAATTCCAAGAAGGAATTCTCCATAACTTTCAAACAGCAAGAAGCCTTTTCCTGCAGAACAATTGGGTTCAAAAGGCTGGTAGAAAAATTTCTTAGAATTTATGAATGTTTTAGAAAATATGGTATACTACTTCATGGCTTTATGACATATTTGGTCAACTTAAATTGTTTGGATTTGATGAATAATGTCATACAGCTACCATGTTTATATAAGATATAAGGTCCTCTTTTTATACATTCAAATTTAAAGAAGTGATCGGCTTTGTCAGCCAGGAAAGATACGTAAATGTCAGGCATTATTATTTCCAGATCTTGCCTTTACATCTCGTTCTGTGTTTTTTGGTTTGGGTTGGGTTTGTTTGTTTGTTTCTTTGTTTTTTGGTTTTGGTTGGTTGTTTTTTTTGTTTTGTTTTATTGTGGGGTTTTTGTTGTTGCTTGCTTGGTTGTTTTGGGGGGGTATTTTTTGTTTGTTTTGGTTTTGGTTTTTTTTTTTAATCACAAATCTGATCTGTGACAAATTAGGTAATAATTTTCATTAATTTTAACATAGGTTTAATCAGCCTGTAAGTGAAAACAGCTTCTTTCTTAGTCTTACACTATATAATAGTCATGCAGCTGCTAACCCTTTTCAGTCTCCAGTGTCATTATCTTTTCATAGCTTATAAAAAGTGAATGAACAAAATTAAGCTTTTTGAAATTGTGAAATTTTTCTCAATAACATGTAGTAAAGGTGAGTCACATAACTAGAGATGGGGAATAGCTTCTGGAAAGAGAAAAGTATATTTTAAAAATTTTTTACATTCAAATGTGAATTGAATTCTAATTCTAACAGGTCCTGACAGCCAAAACAGATTGTCAGATTCAAAATACAATGCATATGAGAAGACATACTATCATTAAAAGTATAAACAAGACTAAATAACATATACACAGTATAACTAGATTATGGGAAATGCACAGCAGTTTGACTGAAATCTTACTAAAAATGACTAGAAAATTCTAGAGCACCGCTCATATTTTTAAATTACTTTTCTACAGATTTTTGTATGTCCTTTTATCTTTCACATTCTGATGATAAAAATACGACACTATACTTTTAGCAGTGTATTATTAGCTTCCATCATAAACATGGACAGTAGAACATTACTTGTTTACCTTCTTCCAAAGACAAGTGAGGATAAATACTGTGCACTATTATTTCAATTTTCTGCAGGAATTTATGATCTAGTACATTGGTAGAATTGCACAGAAAAGACAAAACTATTAGATATTACTAATCAAACCCTAAGCAATCAGACTCTGATGGTCTGAAGCACTGAATTCTAGCTATTGATTTAGTTGTTGCTCTTATGTCAATAGTTGTCTCTGTGCACTATGGACAGCTTTCTTCAACATTTAGGTTCATTTTGAACTCAGCTTTGAAAGCATGTTTGTTATGGAAACCTATCACCTTTAACTGTTGAAAAATAAGAAAGAAAATTTTCAGTTATGTTATTAGCAACTCTAGCTTATAAATCAGTTGGTCTATATTTTCTGATGCTGATATATGCCATGTAGAATAGAATTCTCACACTTCTAAGCTGATAAATGGCTCAAAATGTGGTTAATTACCTTTTCATGTGGGACTAGTTATGGGTTTTTAGTTGGTAAACTATAAAGAATTCAGAGCAGAGGCAAAATAAGATTAGAGAAATAACAAAGTGCTGTGGATTTGATAAACTACTTCAGAAATAAGGTTAGGACAGAAGTGAAAACTTATGAGGTAAGTGAATTAGTATACAGTTCTGAGAGAAAGTAAGATGCTGATACCGTCCAATTTGGTTAACTTCATAATGAAGTTTGCATTAGAGATAAGATTAGAGTTCATAAACATGTGGATTCCTTTGCAAGAACTGTAACATAGGGCTTTCTAAAACTGCAGATTTAAGTAGATCGTTCCCTTCAAGATTTGTTGACTTCTAAACTGAATGATGAAACTCTTTCCAATGAGTTGTCAAACTAAACATATCTTCTCATATCTTTGTTATGGTCCCACAAAAGAGCTCTAATATGTACGTTTGTTGCTATTTGCCTTGGTTATAGCAGTTAAATACCAGGGTAGAATGAATACAGAGCAGTAATGACAGGAGAGAAAACACTGACAGAACAGAGGAGGTCAATGTGTTTTGCCCAAGAACTACGTAAGACAGCCACTAGTAGTCTCTAACATAGAGAAATCAAACAGGTGCTTGCAGCTACTCAAAATTTTTTCTTCATTCTCATGGAAATCATTCATCAATGCCAAAAGTTTTCTTGAACTATGCAGGAAGGTGTCTACATCCTACAGACTGTAAACTAACTATAGATCGATTATTCGGTGTATTCAAGCAGAAAATATAAAACTTTACTCAGCAAGAGAACTCAGCTATGGTTGTGGAGGCCTGGGCAGGTTTGAGTAGAGGTCTTTTTCTGTTATTCTGCCTCTGGAGGGACTGTTGTAGTGACAAGACAGATGGTCACAAGCATTGATAATCTGTATATGACCACTGTATCCCCAAAGCACTTAGATGTTTTTTTGTTATACTGAGACCAGCCATAACAGCCAAGTAATCTGTAATTATTTTGTCAGGCACTCCCACTCTAGATGAAAAGAAACCATATTTTGTTTCTTCTCTCAATTTATTGGAGCCCTTTTTTTTTCTGATAAAGACTGTCAACTTCTTAGTGGTGTGCATCGCAGGATGACTTTACAGAAATGAGTGGTATGTCAAGATAAACTTCTTAGCTTTCTTCCTGCTTGAAGAAAAAGTTTAATTTCAGTGTCAGTAGTAGACCCTTTCTGTGCACTGGATGGATGTTCATGTTAGATGCCCACACAATCTGTCATTTTAGGTATTGTATGGGAAAGGGTACAGTAAAGAAGACAGAATAGGCCTTGTAAAGCCAGCTGGTTTTTTTTAGCCACTGTATCAAGCAGCTACCATATGATATAGGCCCATAGAGTCTTAAATACCATTCATAGAAAACAGACACATATTCTCATCCACTTCTTGCATTTATTTAGAAACTATCCAAATATTCCATTTTACACCTGTGAGCAAGTTAGCAATCTGCATCAGCATATTAAAGATTAACTGCTATTGTTGCTGACCTCTGGCATCCAGGAGGCAGAAAGTAGCTGCTGAATACTACTAACTTAATCCAGAGTTTGTGAAAGGTCAACATGGGAATATTTGGTGATACGGATATCATCTGTGCCCTTCCCATGATGCAAGTGTCTGAGGCATGTGAATGTATCTTGAAGAGATGATGTAGAGACCTCTGAGATGAGCTACATAAACACTAGCTGTATGCAATGCGCATGTATTCTTCATTCTACGCCCAGAAATGGTGTTAACTGTTCTTAATACACTTCACAACACAAGTTGGTGGTCAGACTATTCAGCCTATTCCTCTTGTTTGAAAACTGGAAAGCAAGCACTGATTTGTTTGAAAATGGATAGGCTGCAGAGTAAAATCAAATCATATTAAATATCTCTCTCTAATGCTGGGGGGAATTAGTCATTAACAGTAAATACACTGTGACAAACTTTTCCCAGCTATTTCAGAAAAAAGCTGCAGAGCAATTGTAGAAAAACCTGCCACATAGAGACAATTTATTCCTATTTAATCTGTTTAATTGACTTTTGTCCTCAAGCAAGCACATTTACATCATATCTATAAATCTTGTCTTTGACATAAGAATAAATTAATCATTAATGTAGCTAGTCCTTGAAATTCCATCCTGACCTCACTGATAGCCCCCACACAAAATAAGAACTCAATTACCAATAGAATTGCTATCAGTCAGGCTTTTACAGAATAAACTGGAGTTCTACTTCAACAAATTCACAACAAACACATTATTGCACTTCTATAAGAGTAGGGCTAAGCAGGTTTTATGAGTCATGTTGGAGTCTGACAATTAACCATTGGGATCACTTTGATAGAACTGCAACTTCCAAAATAATCCTTCTCTACTTGTCATAGTATTAAGTATTATTAATCTTTCATCAACTCTTGAGCTATCAGTGAAAAGAAACCAGTTCTGAGACAGACACGTATCTCTGTAACTTTCCTTTTTGGAGTAAAAACATCAGTGTATGCTCTCCATTAATGTGGTGAGTGCATTAAGTCATAGCAGGAAGGAATAGCATTGAGACAAATACAAAGTAGCACTGGAGATACAGGCAGCTTGGTAATGGCTGCCTATTGCTAGGATTGGAGTGTCTTCCCAGGTTTTGTGTCCCAAGTTTTACTTAGTACTCTGGTGTATTGGGGAAGACAATTTGTAGTCCACCATGCAGGACTCTGATGAGAAGCCTTGAACTTTGACTCAGTCTGATCTTAGTTTAATCACTCAGTTTTCACATAATCACAGAATAGGTTTAGGGACCTCTGGAGATCATTACTTAGCCCAATCTCCCTGCTCAGAGGAAGGTCAGCTAAACCAGCTAGGTTTTAAATATCTCCAGGGATGCAGACTCACCAATCTCTCAGCAATCTGCTGCAGATTATGATCACCTTCACAGTAAAATATTTTTTCATATGTTTACATGGAATTTTTTGTGTTTCTACTTTTGCCCAGTGCTTCTTGTCCTTTCTCTGGTTACCACTGTGAAAGTTTGGTTCTGTCTTCTTCATTACAATCCATTGCACATGTACAGACACTGATAACCCCTTTCTTCCCAGGCCTCCTTTCCTCCAGCCTAAATAGTTGCAAGTCTCTCAGACTCTCCTAGGGTTATACTCCAAGCCCTTAAACGACCTTAGTGGCCCTTTGATTGACTTGTTCCAGTATGTCAATGTCTGTCTTGTACTGAGGAACCCAGAACTGAACACAGCATTCCAGATGTGACCTCACCAGTGCTGAGCAGAGAGGAATGATCACCTTCCTGTACTTTTGGATGATGCTGTTCCTAATTTATCCCAGGGTACTACTGGCCTTTTTTTTCAACAGGAACCTCAGCTCCTTTTCTGCAAAGCTGCTTTCCAGACCATGGACACGCAACATGTATTGGTGCATGTGGTTCTCCCTCCCCAGAAGCAGACTTCGCATTTCCCTACTTGAACTTCATGAGGTTCCTGATGGCCCATTTGATGGCCTGTCAAGATCTCTCTGAGCAGCAGCACCATATTCTGGTATTTCAGCCAGTCCTTTCAGTTTTGCATCACCTGCAAACCTGATGAGAGTGTGTGCTGTCCCATTATCCATGTCATTAATGAAGATGTTAAACAGCACTGGCCCCAGTATCAAACCCTGAGGTAAGCCACTAGTGGCTGTCTTTCAACTGGACTTTGAGCTGCAGTTATTTCTTCCCAGCAGTGCAGCCACTTTTCAACCCACTTCACTGCTCATTTATCTAAGCCATTCTTCATTAGCCTGTCAATGAGGATGCTGTGGGAGATAGTGTTGAAAACCCTGCTAAAGTCACAATAAACATCTGCTGTTCTTTGCTTATCCATTAACAAATTATCTGATAACAGGATACAGGTAGGTCAGGAATTATTTCTGCTTTGTAAGTCAGTGCTGCCTACTCCAATCACCTTCTTGTCCTTCATATATTTGTAAATGGCTTCCAGAAGGATTTGCTCCATCACATTCCTACAGATCAAGGTCAGGCTTACTAGTTCCTTGGTTCCTTCTTGCTCTTCTTGAAGACAGGAGCAACTTTTACTTTCTCATAGCCCTCAGGAACCTCTACTACCTACCAGAACCTTTCAATGATAATCAAGAATCACCTCACAATGACATCAGCCAGCTCCCTCAGCACTCTTGAGTGCATTCTGGCATATTCCATAGACTTCTTTATGTTAGTTTGTTTGCATGTTCATTTTTCTGATCTTTACATTGAGTAAGTCTTCCTTGCTCAGAACTTTCCCACTGGTATCAGACATCTGGGATTCATAAAGGCAACTCTTACCAGCAAAAAACATACATGAAGAAGACATTTTCCATACCCCTTCTCACCACATCTTCTGCTCCATTCAGCAGTAGACCCACTTTTTCCTTAGTTTTCCTTTTCCTGATGAATTACCCATAGAAACCCTTCCTCTTGCCCTTCCCATCATTTTCCACTCTGAGCTCCAGGAGAGCTTTTGCTTTTCTAACTCCGTCCCTGCACACTCTCCAAGTGTTTTCATATTCCTGACTCTGTCTCCATCTATCATATACTTTTATGTCCTAGTTTTGTCAGAAGCTCCCTGTTCCTCTGTGCATGCATTTTTCTTTACTTTCCGCACATTGAGATGGATAATTCTTGAGTTTGGAGAAGATGACTCTTGAAACATCAACCAGTTATCCTAGACCTCTCTTCTCTGCAAGATTGTCTACTGTGGCATTCTTCAAAGCAGGTTTCTGAATAGTCCAATACTATGGTTTTAAACCCAGACAGCAGCTAAGTACCATGCAGCCATCAACTCACTCCTTCCCCAGAGGGATTGGGAAGAGCATCGGAAGAAAAGGGTAAAACCTCATACATTGAGATAAGAACAGATTAATAGGACAACGCAAGGAAAAAAGCATTAATAATAACAATAAAAACTGATAAAAAAAGTATAAAATGAGTGATGCAATTGCTTACCAGACAGAATCTAATATTCAGCCTGTTCCCAAGCTGCAGTCCCTCCTCCCTGACCCAGCCAGCTCCTCCACTTTATATCCTGAGCATGATATCATATGGTATTGAATACCCCTTGATTAGTTTTGGTCAGCTATCCTGGCTGTGTCCACTCCCAGATTCTTGAGAAAATTAACTGTTGTGACAGTCCAGCAGAATCAGAGTTAATATCTCAAACATTCACTAAAAGAAATTTGGTCAAAGTCAGATCCTGGGGACAATTTTTATGGACACACCAAAGTTGCAAGAACAGGAAGACAAGGTCAGAAAAGGAAACCCCACGAAGGTGAGAGAATTTTTCTAAGGCCAAACTTCCTGAGCAACCATACAAGGAACCGGTGGAGAAAAAAAGAATTGCCCTCACTACACATGTGATGTGAAGGGGGGTCATATAATGATTGCATTGGCAGGGGAATAACCCCCTTCAATGACCCCCAAACCCAACAACCCATTTCCAGGAAGATTGTGGAAGCACAGACTGCACATGACATCTAATTAACGTGAGGGTCCAAATACCCTCTTGGAGTAAGGCAGGCTATATAAGGACAAGAATCTGAGCACCAGGTGGTGTGCATCTGTGACTTGACATCTAGGATGTCTGGACCGATACTGGACCCAAGATGGGTGGAAACTTCTTTTCTCTCTATCTCTCTATCTCTTTTCTCCTCACATAGGCAGTTGTATATTTCAAGGCCTGCTGACAAGGTATCATGCTTGTACTGTTATGAGCAATTAACATACTGTTGTGAGCAATTAGTGTGCTGTTATTGTTGTGAGCAATCAATGTTCCATATTGATGTGGGCAATTAACATTCCCATCTTGTTGTGAACAATTAAAATTGTATACTGTGATCCCTGGTTTCATTTCACCTTGATCCTGACCTGGGAATCAGCAAAACTTGTCCTGAAAGCTTGGGACCAAACAACTGTGTCCCAGCCAAACCCAGGACAGACGAAGTTGGCTCTCCTGAAATACAGGACTGTAATCCTGCTATTTGCCTTTTTCCTTCCCCTCGGGATCCTGAACTCTAGCATCTTCTGTTGTACTGGGTCTGGCTAGGATAGAGTTAATTTTCTTCATAGTAGCCCTTTATTGGTACTATGTTTCAAATTTGTAACCAAAAGTCTTATTGTTGCTGTTGACCAACAGTCAACATTTTAGCTCTTGCTGAACAGTGTCTGTACAATTTCAGGGCTTTCTGTTTCTTGCTCTGTGCCCCACAGAGAGTAGGTGAAGTTGGCCAAGAGTCTGGGAGGGGACACAGCTGGGGACAGCTTACACAAATTAACCAAAGAGGTATCCTACACCATATAATGTCATGCTCAGCACAATAAAAACTGGGGTAAAAGTTTCGTTGCTTAAGGATTGGCTAGGCATCAGTTGACTGGAGGTGAGTAATTGCTTTTGAACCACTCGGTATTTTCGGTTTTGCTCCTCCTCCTTGCACCCTATTTTATTTTTGTCTTTACTTATTAAATTGTCTTTATCTCAACCCACAAATTTTCTCAATTTTACCCTTATGATTTGCTTCTCCATCCCACTGGGTGGGAGTAAGCAAGCAACTGTATGGTGCCAAGATGCCTACTGTGGTTGACTCACAACACATGGTCACTGCAGCCAGTGCTGTTCCCAGTCTAAAGATCCCCAACCAGCTCCTTCCTGCTTGCAAATATCAGCTGCAGTAGAGCATTTCCCCAAGTGGATCTTTGATCATCTGCATCAGGATATATTCATCAGTGTTCTCTAGAAACCTCCTAGAATATTTGTGCCATGTTATGCCATCCCTCCAACCTATGTCAGGGTGGTTGAAGTTCCCTATGAGTTCCATGGCCCATGATCAAGAGGCTTCTTCCAGTTATGTGAAGAAGGCCTCATCTGCCACCTCCATAATGCTGTCCTGTAGGTGTTTCCTTATTTGTGTGCATACACTTGAGATGGGTCCTTTCAGCATTTTTCACTGGTTTCACAAACTCTCACATCCAAATTTTCCTGTACATTTGCTTATCAACCCAGTCCACTGATTCGTCTCTTGATTGTAGGTCATCATCTCCCTCTAGCAACATTCCTAGTTTAAAGTTCTCTTCACAAGGTTGCCAAGGTTAATTTTGCCTCAGCCAGAGGCATTAGCTGGAGATTTTGTGGATATTTTTTCAGTTTTATGAATTTTGAGAGGTACAGAATATACCACAGCGTGACTATAAATATAATTATAACCAGCAGGAGGCAATGCAAAACACCATCTCTTCTTGGTTGATGTTCAGAACATTTTGCGTTTCTTATTTCTGGAAATCTGAGACCAATAAGTGCTAAGAAAAATGTCCTCTGATGAATATATAGTATCTTCCCATTAATACCTACAATATGTTCCAAATTACATCAGGAAAAAATGATGACTGCAAGTTTTTCTTGTTTATATGGAAAATTAGAACTTAGTAACTTGTAAATGTTTATCATCAATGAGATATACGTCTTTCAAATATATATTACTATAAGATTAGAAATATGTATGCATGAAACTCATAGCTACTTGATGTCTAAGGTCTCACTGCACTGGAAAGATATTCCCAGAAATAACATAAACCAGTTAATGCTTGAAGGAACACTTCTACAGTTATAGAAATTAGCTTTTCTTTCCTAATTATAATATTTCTTTAGGTACACAAAAAAAGGTTTTCCTCTTAATGTAAGGGCGAGGCAGAAAATATTACTTTTGGGGTTTTAGTTGCTAGAATTCCATGACTGGCTGAAATTATATCAAAATCTTAGTCAGATTGCAGAAGACATGTCTACCAAAGTTAATATCTCCCTCAGAGTATAATATCAGAGAGCCTCAGGCAATGCTGTGTAACCCCCTGAAGCTTCTTGTTACTGGGCTGTATATTATGCAGGCTTACATTTTCATGGTTCAGTTAACTAGTCAAAGAGACATTGGTATCTTGCATCTAGTTTTGTACTCTATTAGAATAGATTTGAGTGTTTTGTTTTAGACTTTAAGGTCTCTGTATCCAATACTATTTGGAAGTATTTGGCCCCTAGGTTTCTCCTTGAATGCGTCCTTCGCTGTCTTTTTCTCCTCTTGTTCCCAGTGACATTTTCTACACCATAGCTCCCAGCTATCCCTCAACCACAAAGGTAGTTGAAGCAGCTTCCAAAAATACCAGCTCCCAGGAGCTTCTGTGCTTAGAGTATAAAACAGGTCTCCACTCTGTGTAGTAAATGAATTCATGATCCTAAATTCCCAGCTGACATTAATAGCAGCAAGGAGCAAGAAGCAAGTTAATGTTAATTTCTGCAGGTAATGCATGAAAGCAGATAGGGAAAACTTAAAAGGTCAACATCTGCTGTCATGCGGGAAAGTTGCAAAATTTGATTGGCCAGTAAATGTCAACACCATGTTCTAAAATCTACATGCTATCCTTTCAATTTAATCTTAGCTTGCAGCCCAGATAGAGATCATGCAGCATGTTTCAAAAACCCTTCAGTTTGAAAATGGAATTGTATGATTGCCTTCCCATGGCAATAAGGCACTTGTAAATTACAAACTTGTCATTTAATCAGCATAGTGGGTAGTACAACTCCTGTGACTTTTTATATCAATTTTCAGGGAATGCTGAAGAATCCATAATGATTATATACCATAAAGAACTGCAGTTCCAACTGTTGCCATGGTATTATGTACTCCTTTTTTTTAAAGTAGTGACTAGAATGTAAACCAGATAAAGAATCTAATTGATTGTCCCCTGCACCTCACAGAGATGCTTTATTTTTGTCTCTGCTTTGTTCTCTTTTGTCTCACAATATATCAGACTCAGAACTACATTGTTTAGTGCATTGATGGTATTAATTTAGAGAGCAGATGTACTTTCTAAAGCAGAAATATGATGACTAGCTCTAAGCAAATGAATAAAAATTATATCTTCTTTGTCTAGATGGCAAATAGCAGTGGTTGTTGGAAAGCATATCCTTAGCTTATGTTTATGTAAAATTTTCTGTTAATCATAAGGCAATATTGAAGCAGAGGAAGCTAGAGACAGAGAGGGAAAGAGGGAGTGCATGTGTCCACATCCAAATAGCATAAATGATCATGTATAGTATGAGCAGTAAAATGTGACTGCAAGCTTGTGATTACGAATGCATTTTAAATTATCATGTTAGATGTCATACTGTACTAATTGTAAAGCTGCACTGTAAGGATGATTCTGAATTTTTAGGTACAGGAGGTTTCATATTGTCTGAAGAAATGCTGTGCCCTGTTATACCCAGCCTTTCTGGGATTTGCTTTATATCACCTAGCCCTGATGTGTCTTTTCACTTCTATGGCTTGCCTGAAATGTAGCATGATATAATTTGCTCAATCCATCTTCAGTGGGAAACTAGTGGAGCTAAAGGAAAGCTACATTCTCTTCTTAGTGAGTTAAAGATGAATTGCTGTGTGAGCCAATGTGGAATAATTCCTGGAGGTGACTTAATAAGGCTAAATCTATATCCACACCTTAAGAGAAAGAACTTCCAGGGTGGAATGCAGTTCACATGCAAGGAATCTGTTCTATGGTAATTCACTAAGCATCATAACCTGTAACATTAGATGTTAGCAGTGACAAGGGAGCTTGGTATGCTGATTCTAAGAGAAACAACACAGAGGGTAAAGGGGAAAAAAAGACACCACAACTAGGATCTATGATATCACTGCAGGGATGGGAACTTGATGGTCTTATGGAAGCAATAAGATGTACAGTTGCTACCCTGAGCCAGGAATTTCTCAATTTTCTGTCAAAATCATGTCCTCTGTTGAATTTTGCTTATTATATTCTCATTATAATACCAAAATACACCTCCATCCAAAAGGCTACCCACCTCCAAAATGCGACCACCCCTCACTGAGTATGCACTCTGAATTTCTGCTACTTCATACCTTTAAAAGCACAGGAAGGTGATTTTACACCAATCATAATAAAGGTATGTATGAATAGAGTCAATTGAGCCATACCCAAAAATTAAAAAAAAGATTTATACAAATGGCTGAAGAGAGGGCAAATGATTAGGAAGGCACCATAGCAAACAAGTCAGCAAGATACCATTGCAAACTCACCAACTTCTGGGATCAGTTGATGGGCTGAGCCTCGCTTCCCCCTGCATCGGGATGCCTATTAGGTGAGATTCCAACACTTGGTCATATTGAGTTCCTCCCCCTAAAAATTAGAAATCTCTACAGAGTTGGGTTTTTTAATTTAATGCATTTGTAGGCAGGCTGTATTATTTATATTCTTGATACTTGCATGTACTTGGCAGACAGTGTATTTATCACCAGCAATCTAAAAGAATCTGCATTTCTGTTGCTTCAATAATCTGCACTATTCATTAATCTAGCCATGAGCATTCCCATTGGATGTGACCAAACTAAATTATCGCCATGCTAGTCCATTGAACACGACTAGACTGAAGGTGCATGGCACTATCTGTGCATCCACAATTGTGCTGGTTCGATACATTGAACGCCACCTGGACATATAGAGCCAAATTGAGCACCACTCAGAATCTAAGCCCAGCCCAGCACTTGCTGTGACACTGCACAGTTCCTTTCATTTTTCTTTGTATCAGTTTTGTGAGAGACTGCCAGGAGATAGCTATGCAAGAATCACTCTAGATAAGCCAAAACAGTTGTTATACCTTTGTGTATTGACAGCATAAAGCAAGTGATTAAGGAAAGGAACTATGTCCTGGATTTCTATATATATATTTAGAGCAACCTTCAGCCTCCATATGTGGCAAAAAGCAGAGATGTAGGTGAGAATGAAAGCATGGAGGTGGTGTGCAAAGGCCTGGATAGAAATAATGTAAAATACTTTCAGAGCTGGATATAAAAATCTCAGATGTTTGAAGTGATTTTTAAAGGAAACTAGTTAAATAATTGTATTTTTCCTACCAAAAGCATATGTAAATTCAATAAAAAAAAACACAGAAGAAACATTTGGGAATTCCAGAATACAGGAGTATCACTTAACTGGTTCCACTTTTTTTATTTACTCCTCCACTGCCCAGTGCTATTTCATGTGGGATATGATGTTCTGTAAAAAGATATGAAAAGTTATCAAGTTCTTCAGATTTCTAGTACTAATACAGAAGATTCCCAAAGTTCCCTACTCCTTTTTAAATATATGTCTAAAGAATGATGATTAAAGAATAATCAAATATTAGACAAGATTATCTATTGTGAAAGTAAATCATAGAATCATAGAATCATTAGTGTTGTAAAGGACCTCTAGGATCATCAAGTCCAACCTTCAACCTAACTTCTCTTTACCCACTAGACCAGAGCCTCAAGTGCTACGTCCACTCGTTTTTTAAACACTTCCAGGGATGATGACTCTACTACCTCCCTGGGCAGCCTGTTCCAGTGCCTAACCACTCTCTCTTAGTAATCTGGGAGAAGAGACTGACACCAGCCTCAATACAACCTCATTTTAGGTAGCTGTAGAGAGCAATAAGATCTCCTCTCAGTCTCCTCTTCTCTAGACTAAACATCCCCAGTTCCCTCAGCCTCTCCTCATCAAGGCAAAGTGAGAATTACTTATATATTTTTGTGGGCACATTCTTGTGAGGAAAGATTCTTCTGTACACGCCTGGTACCCTTTTGTAAGGTCATCCAGAGGCAAAATATTCCCCACCGATTATAGCTCTTTGTATATCTTGTCAACAATATGACATTGTGCCTGAAAGAATCATTTAGCTCTCCTAAGATCATTCTTCACAGAGTGCCTATCTGTGGCAATGCCAGTAATGTTCTTGAAATTATTACAAAAGTTTAACTGCTCCTGTCACTGAACACATTACTTAAAAAGTAAACAGAATTTCCCATTTTCTTTTAGACCTATCTATTTATTTTACTGATTCCTTTATTTTAATGACACTACATTTCATGTGCCTCTAGTGAACTGCACTGAAAAGAGCAGGACTGAGGCTTTGGCACAAGATTCTTTCTTATACTGCCACTTATTTTACCTCTCATCGATCTAGTCATACGTGCCAAGTCAATTGTGCATGGTTACTCTAATAGATCCTCTCATCACTTGTCCTCCTTATCTCAACCACAATCACTGAAGCAAAGAACCTTAATCTACCTTTTAAACAAAATTAGATGAGTAATTTGTATACGGATCTGCTCATTATTGATCTTCTTTAAAACTCTCTCTACCCCAAAGTTATGTGTAGTAGAAATGGTACATCTGCTTACAGATACATTTAGATTGTTAATGATTCTTTTGAACATCTGTTATACTACTACTAAACAGTTGTGGTTTCTTTAAGAAGGCACAAGGGACTGGACCTGCACCACCTTATTCTTGACTAATCTGGAAGGAAAAACACCTCTGGGAGCATTTATGTATAGGATACCATACTGACAGAAACTTATGGCTCACCATTTCATCACTTTTTTGCCCAGTGTGTTATTGATCAGTCTGAACTGTTACTCACCGCTGGAACATTAACTACATTTTTGTTTCATTGCTTACCATTAAGATGTGCTGAATATCAAAATGCCACACTTATAAAGCCTCTTCATCAAATAACATATGTGGCTGAACAACAGCTAGGATGAGAACCTCCTATCAGAGAATCATCTGGGCTAGGAGATGTTGGTAGCAATTTGTATGATAATGTATTAGAAGCAACAAAAAATAACCAGCCATATTCATGTATGGGAGGATAAAACTGGCAACATCATTCATTCACAGGCAAAAAGGTTTGTTGAAACAACAATAAAGCAGTAGAGCTTATACTGAAGTCAATCAAACCAACAGCTTACTGTACTGTAAGAGATAGGGGGTTTGCTACTCCAAATCAGAAAATTATTTTCAAATAAGTTCCCTATAAGATATTTTGAGAATTTCACCATGTGAGAAATGGTGAATAGCTCCTAAACTGGTTATGTATTTGTTTTCTTATTGGTTGTACCAAGTAAGCAAGCAGTGCAATGATTTATGTAGAAGAATCAATATGGGCAGAATTGCTGCTAATTTCTTGGATAGATTTTTATAGCTAATAATTGACCATCAGCATAGTTTTCAACAGATGTGCGCCACTGCAGCTACTGTTCACCATTGATAAAATGGAAAGAATATAGCTGGGGGACAATAACTCTTGGCATATGTTATACTTAGCCTAGTGCCATTCTGATCTGATAAAACAGCTAAATAAAACCTAGCCAACTATAAATTCATCTATAAGATACTGATATTTTGGACTTGGAAGCCTCTATTATTATGTTTGAACATGGGAATGAAATAGCTTTAGTAGGCTTGATAAATGATGATGGGCAGACATCCATTCTTATCTTCCATAGCCTTTCTGCAACACTAACTCACTCAATATAGAAATCTTTTTTTCTCTTTCCCACCTGAAAGAAATACCAGGAATCAAGGGAATTACTTAATATGATTTAGGGCCTTCCCAAGGAATGTACCCAAAAAGTATGCCCAGAAACCTCCAGCTTCATATCTTTCATTTTACAGAGTTCCGTGGGGATCAGTTCTCTCTCCTATTTGACATTTCTCTAAAACTTTTAAAAGAACTGTTGGAGTAAAATACTGAAAGACATAAATGCCAGTAAAATGCAGACAAAACACAACTCCATAGATTTTTCATTATGCATGACTTTATGACCACTGCTGGTATGACTTCATGCTTAGGTAAGATAAGTTACAGTTGGTTAAAGCTTATCTCTAGAAAGGCAAAAGTGATACGGGTTAAAAAGTTAGTAGTGCTGAATTTTCTAGATAATTTGCTGCTAGTAGTCATTAAAAATGCACCCCATTCTAATAGAATATTTCTTGACTCAGAACATCTCTTTCCACTTTAGTACAGTGTTGCAGTGTTTCAGTAAATTTAAACTCAGACCTACAGCAAACTGTTCCCACTGAAGCTGCACATTCAATGTTCTCTGTTGTCTGCAGATTTGGATTCAAAGGACATTGGTGTTGGACCAGCATCAGCTTATTCTACAGGAGGATGCAATGAAGCTTTCAGATTCATCAGATTCATATTTTAGTCTTGACGAGTCTGATCTTCACAGATGACTTCTAACAGATCAAAGGGGGAAAAATTTAATGGTTTGGAAAGCTGTTCAAATTAAGCAAATTTTAAAAGAACAATTTAATCACATGCCATATGAGTTATTTTGTTCATTCCCTTGAGTACTGAGGTAAAATGTGTAGCTTTTACTTATATATGCTTCTGTTGCCAGTTCTTGCACCAAGTATATAAAGACTACTGAAATTTCTATAGCTGAGGTGGTTATAGCTAAATCTCCATGCAACTTAAACTCCTGTTTCATGACCTCACATAGACTACCACTCACAGAGGACTTAACACTGCATTACTACCACAAATAACTACAGGCAGATCTTCAAAACTAACAATATGTAGTGAAATATTACAGAAGAAAATCATAAAACCCATGAGCGAAAATCTGAAGCCAAAATCAAAATAAACACAAATAACACTGTTAAGCAATACAATAATCTAACTAAATCTCAATATAAGAAAATAGAAACTGCTAAAATTAGATGTGTTTGGAGCTAAGACAGTCAAGTGTTTGTATTTAATGACGTCACTGAGAATTGTTATACTAACCCCAAGATTCTTTGATTATGCTGATTGTTTGTTTGTTAAATATTCAATAGCCTAAAAATCCTAGGTAGGTACATGTTAAGAAGGGATAATTGTGATCCCACACTTCAGTTATATATATATATATGTTTTTAACCTAAACTCCTATTTAAGTATCAGGAGTTGAGGAACATTGCAATATCCAACTTGTGTTTCCTTTATGAGACTGTTTCCTGGTGTGAGAGACTTACGGCATTACAACACTTGGATTCCTGCACGTGGAGACATGGAATTTGCAAGTGGAACTGGATGATAGACTTTGCTTCATGCAGGAAGAGAAATAAAACTGTAGCCATTTTCTCTTGCAGATGAACTGGAGAGAATCCTCATCAGAAAGAAATAGTGACTCAGCAGCTCCTATGGATTTTTTCCCTATTCTACCAGCATGTTTTAAACTTTCAGAAATCTGTTGCACTGCATGTTTGACAACAATCTTATTGGCCAAGATATCTTATGTTCTGGAGGAATTACATGAAATCTTGCCTGAATATAGTAATGTCTTCAAGGGAAGGAAATATAGCAATATATTTATTAAATTTGCCAGTATCTACCCTACAGAATTTTTAGAATCTATCTGAAGCACTTTCTATATCAAATTTCTTTATGTACCTGGCCATTTTTAACATGTGTCCATGTGAAACATCAATATGCCTCAAGCCATTGTATTCATATAAATAACTCATATTTGTATGACATCTTTTAGCCATGAAACCAGAATCGCAACCTGTGGTAGATGAGTTATGAAACTGCCAGTTTACTGCATAGAATTATAAATGAAGTCATGCATTATGTCTCTCTAACAGTAATAAGTACATAAAAATTTCTTAATTAATCATTATGAATTGCCATCATTTGTGATAGGATAAAGGAATGGGGGGGGGGGGGGGGGGGGGGGTTGTATTTCAAAAGAAAGTTATTTCTTTTTTTTTTTTGTTAAAGCAGGTACAAATTTTTTTTTTTAACAAAGTTCTCCTTTTTTTTTCTTCTTTTGCCA
>JANIJG010007045.1:89672-120986 GCA_024611175.1 Megaceryle torquata | reverse complement strand
AGCACTAGGGTAAAGTAAAACCTTAGCTATTAAGATAAAACAGCAAAGCTGGCAAGACTTTTCTAAAATATATTTTAGTTTTGTAATGATACGGCAAGCAGGTATGTTAATAGGATATTTGTTAGTGAAACAGACAAATGATAACTGAAAGCATGTATAGAAAACATAAATAGAAGATTTTGACTCCTATTTGATGTCTGAAGACAGTCTTTATTACAAACCAAAAAGAATTGATATTTTAAGATTTTTGTTTGTTTGTTTCTATATTTTTATATATTGAGTTATTCCTGATCAGCATAAAATGATGATTCTGAGTGAAACTGAAAATAACATGGATCATGTCCAAAAATTTATCTGAAAGTATGGAACTTTTCCCTGTTGTTCTGACTCACTTTTGGTGTGGATGAAATGATGCACAACTAATATATACTGACCTTGCAGGAATATTTGAACATCCTTGTTCCTAATATCAAGTCTTTGAAACAGAGTATATATGCCTATATGTTAAAACCTCCATTTCTTTAATAATTTTGCTGCTCCACTGATCAATCAGAATTCCTTCTTGATGACAAAACATCTAGTCTCACTACAGAGCAGTTGTTTCCATTCCAGGGTACATAAAAATAGGAATCATCTGTTAGATATGGTGGGATTCTAGTACTTACGGGGTTGTTTGTGAGTATAGTAGTCTTGCAGAGAGGTGGTGGTTATGCAGAGAGTTGGGTTGTGTTGGACATTTTGTCTGGAAGGACAGTGTAATGTATAAATTCTTAGGGTCATGTGACATAATAAATTAATCCTCACTTTCAATGGTGGGTCTTCCAGTTTTCTTTTTTGTGAAAAAGGTTTGCAAATAATTGTGAGTTGGAAGGCATTTTTATTTGGTGCTCCATGAGATAAGATGATAGACAGACAATATGGTCATTGAGTCTGGACTTACGCTTTCATAGATGAATGAATTATCTATATTCAATCTATCCAGTGCATGATTAGGGATAATTTGTCACAAGAATGCTGTGTTGTCTCATATTATTAATTAAAATTAATTACTTAGCATTTTACTATTTGTTAGGTACTGAAAGTAATGAAAGATCAAATAGGCTGAGCCACTAGTACCACAGGAAAGGTTCCTTATATTTTGACTCGAGTTCAGGTGCTATGACACCACAGCAGAAAAAGATTCTCTTTTGTAGCTCTTCTTTTCTAAAAGCATTAAATATGCTTTGGGGGATTGAGAAATGCTACAAACTCACTGAATGAAAATTATAGCATTTCAGTTTTCTGTTCTTATTTCCAGTCTGGTTGGTAGTCCAGGTGAATTGAGTTAGTGTTTTGTAAATCCCTGGAAATGTGTAGTACATGCCACAAACCTATAACAATTTACTTTGGATAAGCTAGTAGAACCTCCTCCTCAAAAGAATGTAAAGAATAGACAGAAATTCACCAGTCAACCTTTGCGAATCAGTCTGTAGGTCAGCTTGTATATAGACAATATTGCAAAGTGCAGCTCCCATAGATCAGGTTTTGTTTGTCTTCCATGGATTCACAGGAGAATTAACTTTAAGTAGAAAATCATTACAATGCTTCCTGAAGACTTTTTAAATAATTCTTCCAAAGGAGGCTTTATTTTAAAAGTCAATGTAATGTAATTTGTTAAAAATTAATGTTGGTATTATAAAACACTTTGAATAACTTGAAATTAAACTTATTAAAACTCATTTATCTTAAATGCACTAGTGGAAATTCAAAAATCTATAGTAATATATCACAGATGAGTTACTGTGAGTTTTTAGTAACATAAATAAATGAAAGTTTATGCAATGTAAATCAAAACTGGGATTAAAGTAGTAGCATTTAAAATTAATTCTGTTCTATAACTTGCTGAACTAATTTGTTTTCCTTCTGACTGTCAAGAGTTGCACAGGTCTGCAGGAGCTTGGTGTGTCAATTCTGTTTCTTTCATATAATTGTTTGCTTTTTAATACTGTACCTGATTTAAAAATTATTTGTGAGCCCCTAAGAAGAGTAATTTTTAAAAGTTATGTCCAAGGATACTGTTAGGCTATTTAGGAGTCAGTGTTCTGACAGTCCAGCAAAGTGATGTTGCATTTAAATGTTGCATCTTGCAAAACTGCACTGAAGATGTCAATAAATGTCAACTCATTGTTTCTCAATGCATGATAATGCAGAGATAAGTCATTACTTTCTTAGGCTGTAAGTCTAAACCAAGCTTCAGTAACTTTTCAGTATTTACTATGAAGTTCATCATTAAATTGCAGAAATTATTGCCACAGAATGTTAGGAAAGAGATATAAGAGGGGTTTGAAAAAGGAACAACCTGCTCTAGTTGAGGATGTCCTTGCTCTCAGCAAGGGGGTTGGACTAGATGACCTCTAGAGGTCCCTTCCAACCCAGACATTTTTATGTTTCTGTTTGTAATTAATAGAAATTAAGCCTGTCAGCAGCTTTAGTAAATGCAGCAATCACAATATAACTGCTATGCTACCCTAAAATATGGCATATACTACCTTAACATATAACCAAAATGTGGTCATCCTGTCCACTTGTTGGAGAACCCTTTCAGCTTCTAAGAAACTGTTCACTATTGCATGCAGGTGTTTGGATACTTGATTTTTTTTGTTTTGGTTTGGTTTGGTTTGGGGTGTTGTTTTTTTTTTCTTTTCCTATTTTTTTTTTTTTGTTTGTTTTTTTTTTTGTTTGTTTTTTCTGAGAGAGTAGTTGGCATCCAGTAAACCTTCAGTGTGTATAAACCAAAAAATTACTGTCTACCTCCAGGAAGCAGAATAGTCGTCAGAAAAACTCAGTCTTTGCAAATATTGTGGCATAAGAATATCTCTATACATAACATCTTTATGGTAACCACTTGTCAGAAGTTGCATCCTTTGTGATTAATGATCTTTGTCATTTTAATCACAGACAAATAATTTTGGACTCAGTAGTGCTGTAGCAGGAGTCTCCTTTCAGTGGCCCATAGTTAGAACAGAAAAATGGACTCAAGACTAGGAATGACAGTTGCTCATAATACACAGGCAATATTTATGGCTTTATCCTATTCCCTTCTTCCTCAGTGTCCGTGGTCTTTGTCTGTGGGTTGTGAGTATAATTCTGTGAGTGTGGGGATCCACACTGACAAGCGTGTAGTGAAATCGACAGAAAGAAGAACTGATTGTACTCTACAGAGAAACAGCACTTTCCTCAAAGATAACAAATTTTAGAACATTTTTTCCTTTTGACTAATCAATTGTAGTCTTCATATTGTTTTATCTTTGTAATTTATGTACCCAAAGGATGTAGTATTAGTCAAACTACCCCTTAGATGAAAAACTCTTAATCTTCAAAAATATTTTTATTTTGTGGCCGTGTGCACAGAATGCATATCTCATAGGATTTACGCAGTTTATTTTGCACTCCTTATTCTTAGGTACAAATGGGATTTTTTTAAGCCAGTGAAAGCTTTTCATAGGTTCCATCTATACTTCTCTGTCATGACTTTCAGCATTGATCGTATCCTTGCAAGTCTCCTAAATAGAGTTTCCATTGATTTTGATTCCATTTCCATATGCAGAGTCCCTGCATGACTAGACTCCATTTCTGTAAATGCAAATGATGGGAATGTGTGTTGGTACAGCATCTATAAGCTGTAAAAACAATCTGACAAACCTGGGTTGAGGATTTTTTTGTATCCATAATGAATTTCTAAGGTTCTATAGACCTTTAGTCCCAGTAGCAAAGGTCTGCAAAGCTGGATTTCTAAAATATTACATTCTTCATACACATTATAAAATATGGAAAAATGTTTTTGCTTTGTGCTAGATTTTAGTTGGCTAATATTTGAGGAAAGAATATGAAGAGACAGAAAGAATAAGAATACAAAATTGAAGTTCAGGAAAAAAATGTACAAACATGCTGTCTTTTGTTTTCAGAAAATACATGGAAAAATGTTTTTTCACAAAGGATACAAATATGAAAACACAAGAAAAAAAAAGAGCTTTTCAGACTATTTTTTTTACTTTTCTTTTCCAAATTGGAAAATGTGAATTTTAATATTATAGCAGTATTTACTCATTGCTTGATGCAGTAAAGTCTTAATTCTTTTAATATACATAACATTTTAAAGACATACTTTCTTCTTCAGGGTACAGATAGCAGCAGTAAGTTTCCTTAAAGTATCTCTGATATTTCAGGTGGTTTCTTTTGTCAGAATTCACTGAAATCAATGGAGTTACAATATAGACTCAGTGGGACCTCTCGAACTCTTAATATTAATGGAAAAAAGACAATATAATCTGATTCTCTCAGACTGTACAGAGTTTGCAGTGTTATCTTATGGAAAAAAAGAAACAACATATCCTATTACCTTTGAAGTGAGGAGGTTTGATTTGGACAACACTAAGAGACAATTTAAGAGATACCATCAATAACACTAGTTTCCACAGTTACTATTCAGGCTAAAACTAAAAGTACTAGAAATTGAGTATTCAATTGCAATATGTACTCATTTACTCTCTGCTAGTGTGCATCTGAACCAAGACAAAAATGACAGCTGCATCCACAGGAAAGAGAAAGGATTTGATTTTTTTATTTTTATTTCTTTATTTTTGTTTTGTTTTATTTGTTTGTTTGTTTCTTTAATTAGAGAAGCAGCACTCTAAAATGCAAAAAGCAGCATCTCTTTTAAGACAGCATATCTGTGAACGATGTACATAACAAGTCTAGACAGCGTTAACAGACTATTTTAATCTGCCAGAATAATAAAGAGTGGGGATGCTTTTTAAATACTCTGTAGGCACCTTGGAGTAACATTTCTCGTGGCTTTCAATAAATCCTTGCAGTTACAGAGCCCATGGTTATTGTGAAGTATACGCCAGTATACACAGAAGTGTGTCTTCAGACACTTATTGCCTGCGTCAGCTGTAGCTGTGTGAAGTGTCATTCTATCTTGTGCTAATACATGTTATAGACTTGAGAGAAAAGAGGCAGACAAACATTATATGTCTTTATTATTGAAAACTACAAGGATGGAGAACCTGGGAGGAGGATTTGGGAAAAGCACTGTTAAGTATCATGACCTGTCTGGACCGTGATAACACCAGCACATAACAGCATGTAACTTCTGCTGTTTTATTCTACCTTTCTGAAGTTCTCTGCAGTGCAAATATCCAGCAGAGTTACGGTCACCAGTTTACTCCTTCTGACTGGCTTCCATGTGCTGGACACTGAGTAGAGACCAATGTAATAATGGATGCTACTGATAGGTCTTTATTTTCTACAAAATTATTTTCTAGGATGTTGAGGCTTTTTAGTAGGTTTTAAACACAAATGTTATGAACAGGGCTATGATACACACAAATGCTCTTTTAGGAAAAGAAAAATACCGTTGTGTCATAGACCACACATAGACTTCTGTGTTTAGTTTTGGGGAGGAAAGATATAATTTGGAATAAGTTCATCAGAGGACCCCCAAGCCCTCAAGATGGTCATGGGCTGCAGCACTTTCCCTTTCAGGAGAATCTGGGAAGATGGGACTTGTTCAGCCTGGAGAATATGGGTCTTTGGTGTTATCTTACAGCAAGCTCCCAGTACCTAAGGGGAGGTTAACAAGAAAGTGGAGCCAGGCATAATGGTGGAACAAGCCTAACTTGAAAACTGAGAGGTTTAGACCGGATAAATGAAGAATTTATTCAATGAGGATGGTTAGGCAGTAGGGCAGTTGCCGGAGAAGCTGTAGTTTCCATGGAAGTGTTCAAGACTTGATTGGATAAAGCCCTCAACACCCTCACCTGATCTTGTAGGTAACCCTGACTTGGACAGAACATAGGACTAGAGACCTCCTGAGGGCCCTTCCAACCTGAACTGTCCTATGATTCTATGGTATCCAATAGTAATTTTCAAATGAGTTATGTCACATTTAGAGGAATGTTTTCTCTGTTAGAAGCTTAAACAAATATAATGTATTAATCTCATTTAAGAAACCATGTCTTTTATAGGTGTTTTTCCTTCAAAGCAACACATTTTATTTCTGTTTCACTGGAAGTTGATTTGCTGCCAAGATATTAGACAGTTAGAAAAGACATGCATACAAGTGTAAACAACTCAATGGAAACCTCTATAGGTTGTCTTTATGGAGACTTTTTAAAAAGTGAGCAGCAGGTGAATAAAATGCAGTAATATTTTAAAAATCCAATAGCTAATAAAATAATTTAATGTATTTTAATTTTGACAAATTATCTCCTTTTTGATTTCTAAGCTACGGTTGCAGATGTCATTGGCAGTCTAAAATTTGGCACTGAAATCAATACTTAGGCATCAGATTAAAGGGTGTGTTTAGTAAAATTAGTCTTTGTCCTCAGCAATTTAGTACTTCATCTTCTGAGTGTCTAGGTGTCTGCTTAAGTAGTTTTTGGACAGCAGTTGAGCTCCATTTCAACTCTCATGCTCATCTAGATGTAAATTTCAGTATAACAAAACCAAGGATAGGGGTAGGAGAAAGGAAAATACTATTAAGCCCATTTTATAGAAGAGGAAGGCAGTATGAAAGATGATGTTGTACTCATGCTCATGTAAGAAGTGTGGCACAGGCATTAACAGAACTCCCTGGTTTCCTCATCCCAGAAAATGAACAACAAGTTCATGTGTTTGTCAGCAGCTCATTTTTTCTAGGTGCACTGGAAGGCAAACAAGGTTCAGAACCTGGTAATTCTGTGCACTTTCCTCCTGTAAATTGAAAGGACAATTTTACTAGCTTGAGTGGTATTAGCATCATGGATATTGTTATGTTTGCAAATTGAAGGAAGACATGCTGAAACAGAAGAATCTACTCTGAATGATGTGAATAAATCTTACTGGTTATTTCATTTTATAGCAGTGCCATAGTCCTCTCTCTATCTTGAATATATTTAGGGTGCTGAACTCAGCCAGTGACATGGTGAAAAAGTTTTATCTGTCTACCAGTAATGAGTGGAAACTATCTTGTGAGATAGACTCAGTATGGGGTTGTTTCATTATTTGCATCATTATCCTGGCTTCAGAGTCCCAAATGATTACTTGTTTGCTTGTTTTTGTTTGAATTCCTTTGTCTCCTTTGAAGGAAGAATTAAGCAGACTTTCTGTTTGTTTCAAATGAAATAACAGTCAGGTAACTACAAGAGACTGAGGTTTTTAAAAGATACTGCTTTTCTGTGCTCTCCTTCCAGTTCTATACACACACACGCACACACACTCTTTTGTCCTTCCTTCCATTTCTCACATCTGGAGATACTGCTCCCTCATCTGATTCATTTAAGTTGACCACATGCATGACACTGCAATCTAATGAAAGAGATTAATTTCTATCTCCACTTGTGTAGGGAAACAACAGCAGTTGCAACATTTCTAATACTGTTTATAAAAAAAAAGCATAGCCTGTCTTCAAAGTGTTCTTCCTAAATGCTTGTCTTTCCAATGCTTTTGCCTGGGCTCCCTTTTGGAACTGCTGAAAGCCGCTTAAGTGAACACCATGTACTTGGCATTGCAGTGAGCTGACAGGGACCACATGTCTGCTTACCAGCTCCATCTGAAGCACAGTAACTTCTTAAAATTCACCGATGCTGCCATTTGTGATCATCTGAACGTAGTCTCAGAGGATCAGAGTCTCAGCTGGTATGAACTATCTTAGCTCTGTTAATGTTAAGGGAAATAGGCCAATTTAGTCTAAACAAAAATCTGGTTGCAAGTTTTTGGGGGCATAAGAGCATATGTAAAGAAAATATTTTTGGGGGACAAGAATCTATGTCAAGAATGCAAAAAAAATGTCCCCCCCTTAAAGATTTTATAATTGTTGTTATACTTTTCATATTTTACCATTGAGTGGAGTAATGAACACAGAATTCTACACAGAATGAACTGATGATACTTTATCTCTTTTAAATTTTTTTTTTTTTTTAGAAAAAGAATGAAAATTCTCCCATTTATTTGCTTCTTTTCTTCATTAGATTTACAGCCTGACAAAGTTTTGTAGTGCCATGGTGTATTTTATAGCACTGTTTCTCTGCCATATGCAATAATTGCCTGTGTTTTAATTTGAAAATTTTGAAATTATTGTGTTTGCTATTATGTAAAGCTTGCAAATATATGTTGGCAGAAATATTAATTGCAAATTGTTCATATAAAAAGATTGCCTCCGTAGTTCTGCTCTGAAAACTGATCTTGAAATGAGGGCCTGAATAGTTCACAGTAGCAGAACTAATAAGGTTTTGAAATTGATCACCCCTGTGGTTATGAGATTCAAATGAGAATAGGAGGGAAAATGACTATTATCTTTTTTCATTATTATAGAACTGACTGTTGTTGACATTCTGCTTCCGTGGAGTAAATTGTGTGATGAAATTGTAGTGTATTTTGGGTATAATGGGTAACAAGTCATTAAGTGGGGTCTCCAGCATCTGTGCATAGGGAAGCCAAAAATATTTTCTGGTTTACGGTAGTCTGTTGGCAGTGATTACACAAATAATTTCTGCTTGCTGACCATAATGCCACAAGCTTTTTAATATGCAGCCAAAAATATATTATGATAAACTGTATGTCATATATTTCTAGAACTTCAGGTATATACCAGATAACATTTCTAATGACTAGGTTTCAATTTTATATATAAAACAAAAATAAATTAGTATTTAATAATTTATTATAACATATAGGGAAGAAGTGATAAATGCTGAAAAACATTGTGATAAGATTTGCTGTAATTGAAATCCAAAGCATAGTGCTCTACTAGTAGAGGTGGGAGTCTAATAAGTGATGGACCTCTAAAAGAGATAGAATAGAATAATGGATGGGGAAATCAATGAACAGATTAGAAATAGGCATGTACCTAAAAAAGAAAGGTGACCTTTAGTGGATTTTAGGGGACTGACTTGGTGATTGGCTAAATTAATCACAGTTCCACTGCTACTGAAAAAAAAAAAACAAAACACCAAAATTGCCTACATGCAACACAGTGGAAATGGATGGCATGTGTAACTAAAAATAGCAGTATCATGTCTATTCAGGAGTATTATGGAACATTTCTTCTTGTATTTCTGATATACTAAAAGTAGGTATGATAATATTTAAAAGAAGGATTTAGATTTCTAGTAATAAAAGTCATTCTACTGTTTCTAAAGCTTATACAGTAGTTAAAACTTTAATTAAACAGGTTTTCAGGAATGAGGAATAGAGACTAAGTTCATAAACCAGACAGATATGCTTTGTAAATGAAGAAGAAAGCTAATTAAGCCAACCATGACAATTTTTAAAAATACTTCAAGCATTTTTATAGTAAATCTTGCCACAGCTATTGCCTATTTCCTAATGAGTTATTCTACAGTTTAGGTTCAGCATCAATGCTGCTAGCACTCCATAGCCAGGTAAAAAAATTGTTTCCTGAGGCATTATGCTAATGTTTATTTCAGCACAATTACCTCTTTGAGCCCAATTTATGAAAAGAACAAAAATAGCATAAGGAACTTAGAGGTACCAGAATATTTTTAATTCCTATAAGTTTTATTCAGCTGATTCTAGTCTCTTTGCAAGGAGACAGAGGATAATACGGACCACTTGCTAGTCTCTATCAAGAGCACTCTCCTATACAATCAAGGAGGAATGCATTTTGTCATCTATATGGAAGGCAGTTAAGGGAATTAGTGAACTGCTACTTTTTCTTCCATATCAAGGCAAAACTCCATGACATGTTTTTTCATTCTCAGATTTAGATAGTTAAGGGGAAAGCACTTTCTAATGTTTGACTGTGGTATATGTTTGTGCTTCTATGTTTCATCAAACTATTTATCTAAAAAATCTTGACCATTTTGAATTGACAGATGTGATAAACCTGTTAGGATGTTGCTTCTTTGGTTGAGTTTCTATATTTCTCTAAAGAAAGCTTTAATTCCAGAGAGATTACTGAGAGATCTCTAATTCTTATTGTATTCTTCTGGGAAATATTGATGATTGTCAGGTGCTGACTTGTTGCCAGGACAAGGGAAGAGATTAGCATATGTTGCTGAAGGATAGGCTTTTCCTTCTTCCCTTAGTGGCTGCTTCTTTAGGTATTGAAATAAAGTGTTTCCTACTATGAGCACTTTGCTGAAAGAAAATCATGTGATTTTTATTTCAAATTGTTGAATCCAAGTTCTATAATAAACCATTAAAAGTTCAGTGACTAATTAGAAAAGTCTTTCTGCACATTCTTTAATTTCCAAAGGAAAACTGTAAGTTTTACAGGCTTTATAGGTGGGATTCAGTTCCTTAAACATACCTGTCTGGTGGCATTTCAGATGTCCTACTTATCCTGTCTGATCTTATAAGCCACAGATTCGTAAAGGCACAGTTCTCTTGAACACTGCGTATAGCTGTCCTTGTTATAAGGATGTCTCAGTAGACTACCTAAAATAGCAGCAGTCACTTATGTGTAGGCACACAAGTCACTCTTCATAACAAATTAGATGGTTCATGAGAAGCAATTAAAGATACCGTGCGGAAGTTTTGGCAAACATCCAGCAAACTTTTGGGGCTTAAATCCTTAAACCATTTACTGTATGGAAATTTTTCTTTGAATTTCTTATATGCATGTGATATTAGCTTAAAGGTGGCGTAATCTTTGGAGTGTAAGGACTAAGCTTTAACAGCAACGAGTGAAAAACATTTGTGTTTTAATCATTCCATTCCTTGTCTCCCAAGAATCCACACTGGTTATTAGTTGAAAATAGTCACTTAATATCCCTGATGTTAAGGTATGTGACCAGCTTCCAGTTTAATTGTCTTGTAGTGTTATTTAACATATGATTTCTGGGACAGCTGCATTGCTCTGGAGAAGAAATTTCAGAGCATTGGCTGTGACAGCCTACAGTAAGGACAGAAAGTGATAAGGCACTATTTTTGCTAAATTATAAGCTCATTAAATATTTTATAGAGTGTACATGGATTTTCAATTTGGATATAGAATACATATATATCTACTCATGTAAATGTATTTTTATAAATATGTATATGTGATGTATACATGAATGAGGAAGAACTCCTCCTGAATTTGCCAAGAATCAAGAGGTATAGGATAGGTTTGCTGGGGACAGAGATGAAAAACAAACTGAAATGAATCATGATTCAGCTGTTCAAACCTAGATTCTGTCTTGTCAGTCAACTGAATCTTTCAGTCTAAATATAATTAAGTGTATAATATACACTTAAACACACTGACTTTAATTACAAGAAATTCAAAACATCCATTACTCACTGGATAGAAATTCTCCTTAGATTAAATGGAACCAGATTGGAGGAATAAACTTCATGTTCCTTAAACAAGGAAAGATTTCTAAGCTGGTGTTCTCAAGTACTTGAAACTCTTCATCTGACAGTCAGAGTGACTGGCAATAAATGCAAATTTGAAAATAAATTAAGTTGAATAACAAATTGGTTTGCTTTCCCTCTTTTGGGGCTTTGTTTGGTAAAGTTGTACAATAAAGATATTGTCATGAACAGGACATATCTGAAAACAGGATTTGCATCCCTGTAGATCTGCAGAGAGAATGAAATGTTTCACTTATCCTGAAATTGAGAAATTTGCCAGAAATTGCCCCTTAAATTCAGATTAAATTGAACACAGTTATCTTATTTTCAGTTTTTACCTCAATTTTAAAGTATTGCAGAGATAGAAATGTGATTTGCTGCAATAGTTACTTCTAATGTCAGACATGTAAACATCATCAATTGTGATCACCCTGCAAGGTTCTTTACAGAGAGAATGTTAGATAGATCAGCAGTTGAGAGATAATCAGAATCATTAGTCATGTTTATTCCCTGTCAGCCTTTCAGATACAGTAATTAAGTTAGATATAAAGATCTTATTGCTGAATGGAGTCTGTAGTCCCCAATGGAAGATGCAATGCAGCATGAACCTTGAATTCCAAAATAAAACCTGTGGTTCAAATTGGAACATCACAAAAGTAATAATGTTTGTAAAAAATAATGGAGTTCCAATTTCAGACAGTTGTATCTCTACTGCATCTCAGCCATGTTCTGATTATACTCATCTTTGGATATTTATAATGAAATTATTCTGTTTCCGACCAAATCCCAGGAACTGTCATTTACTTTTAATGTTGTTTTAAAAGTTTGGTTTAAGTCTTGACTACATGAATCACCAAAGCATACATCAGCATAATATCAGAATCCCATTACTATCACATTATTGGCTACAGCATATTAAGGCCCCAAGTAAGTTTAAAATCAGTTGATTTCACACAGAAAAAGTCCAGTTAAGAACCGCCTTGTCATGAAACTCTATCTGGCTGTGCTGCAACTCAGACGTTCAGACTGTCAAAAGGAAGAAGGGGACCTATCATCAAAAGTTTTAAAATGACAAATTTATATAGAGAGAAATACCAGGAAATTATTGTTAGGATGAAATATTTACTGTGTATTAAAGCTAATGAGAATTCCTGAGAATATTGGCTGATAGAAAATTAATAACCTTGTGTTTTGTAATTTTACTCAAGCTTTTTTAATAATAACATTCAGGCTGATTTTCAATGAATCAGGATGTAGTTTGTTGTTAATTTCTTTTTTTTTTAAAAAAAAAAAAAAGAAAACTTTCATTGGATTTCTGATCATCTGATCAGGATTTTTTATAACAAATACTCTGACCCACAAAGTCATAAAAGCAAATAAGATGTCTAGTTCTGCAGTTGACAGTTTCTCCCCATTTCAGCAAAGAAATACTTAACTTTCTTTTATTTGGTTGTTCTGTAAAACAAAGCACATAATGAAAGCCTTTTGAGCTTGTCAGTGCCATTGCCATCAATTTCTCTGAAAAGAATCTCCATAAAGCTGAAAATGTGTTTATACACAGGAGATCGTGGGAAGCCAAGGAGCGCAACATTTCTAAGGAGATCTCACAGTGCGGTTGATATAAATATTAATCAAAAACTGATCTGAAATCACTTGCATCAGTGGAAATCTTTCCATTGTGTTGAGTGAATTTGGATCAGATTTCTGTATTCTGAATCAGACTTAATGAATAAGTACCTGAATGAGACTTAATGAATAAGTACCTGAATGAGAGGTGTCATTGGCCAAGCTTTCAGAGGTTATTTTATCAAGACATGTCAGTACAGGTTTGAAAAATGACACTTTTTGCTTTTAAAAATTATGTCCCAGGTATCTTAGAAATGATGACACACATTATTCTGAAGTATGGCTATTCTGAGACTCAAAAATTTAGGAAAGTACTACATCCAGTCAGGAAAATCTAAGTGAAAAAAACTGTGCTGCTGTTGTCTCAGTCGTGTTGCTAGCACAGTCTCTTTTCTGCTCCCAGGAACAGTACTTGTAATTTTGTCCTTGTGACAAACGGAAAAGCTCAACAATGATGACAGTATGAGGGACTGAAAACCTGACATATTTCCACAAGTCACTGAAAGTAATAGGTACAAATGTAATTTTTCTGCTTTTCTTTGGAAGAGGCTCTGGAGATCTGTCACAGTATGGAGCATCTCCACAACCAGTGTATTACATCTTTTTGCAATGGATGTATCAGAAGCAATAGCAAATCATCATTCTCAAGACTCAGTTCTTTCTTTTTTTTCTGTATTATATTCTGCAGTGCCTTGTAGAACACAGAACTTGGCTTCTGCCGTCCAGAGGGACCATGACAGGCTTGAGAGTTGGGTCCATGCAAACTTCATGAAGTTTAATAAACCCAGTGCAAGGCCTTGCACAAAGGTTGAGGCAATCCTAAGCACAAGTACAGGCTGGGCAAAGAGTGAATTGAGAGCAGCCCTGCGGAGAAGGACTGAGGGTGTTGGTGGATGAAAAACTGACCAACAATGTGTGAGTGCAGCTCAGGAAGCCAACCCTTATCCTGGGCTGCATCAAAAGAAGCATGGCTAGTAGGTTGAGGAAAGTGGTTCTTCCCCTCTATACTGATCTCATAAGACTCCATCTGGAGTACTGTGTCTAGCTCTGGGACCCCCGGCATAAAAAAGACATAGACCTGCTCAAGTGGGTCCAGAGGAGAGACATGAAGATGATCAAGGGGCTGGAACATCTCCCCAGTGTGGGAACAGGCTCAGAGAGCTGGGGTTGTTCAGCCTGGAGGAGAGAAGGCTCCAGGGAGACCTTATAGCAGCCTTCCAGTACCTATAGGAGACCTACAGAAAAGCTGGAGAGAGACTTCTTACAATTGCATGTACTTATATGAGAAGGAGTAATGTTTCAAACTGAAATAGGGTAGATTAAGATTAGATATTAGGAAGAAATTCTTTACTATGAAGGTGGTGAGACACAGGGACAGGTTGCCCTGAGAAGTTGTGGATGGTCCCTCCCTAGAAGTGTTCAAAGGTAGGTTAGATGGGACTTCAAGCAAGGTCTTGTGGAAGGTGTCCCTGCCCATGGCAGGAGGGTTGGAAGTAGATGATCTTTAAGGTCTCTTCCAACCCGAAGTATTCTATGATTCTGTTATTCTTCTCAGCCTAAGTACATCCTCTGATCATTGATTTAATGATTCAAGTAAACAATATTTTTTTTTGGTGATTTCCACAGAAGAAGGAAAAAATTTTTAAAAAAAGGAAAAAGGTAAACCTCTGTAAATCCTTCCCGTAGCCACTTGGGACAATCTTTATATTTGCAACTTTACAGAAAATGCTTTTGTATTGCTCTTTCTTGTGATCTCCTTGTTAGTTTGTGTGCCTGTATGCTGATTTGCATCCAGTGCAACTTCTATACTTTTGATAGTAAACATCTGGTGACATAATGACAGAAAAGCTGTATAGCCATTTCAGATCTGTTGATATAGATTACGGATGCTAGTATGACACAAATAATAAATAAGGGCTTTATTTGGTTACAATTGCCTGCCTGCCTGACAGAAGTTTACAGTGTGATTCTGACCTCTATTATTGGTACTCTGTTTATATAGAAAGCTTAAGGAGTATTTTAATCCATAACAGAATTTAGGTATATTGCAGCTTGAAATAGTTAAAATAGCTCCAGAAAAACAAAACAAAACAGAATAAAAGGGTATGTTTCTGAGATTCTAGGTAGTACTAATGGTATATTACCCTATAGTGCTTTCGTTTATTTAATGTCTTCATTTTACATATTTGTCCCTGTTGTTTTCGAAAATCAAATCTATGCTTTACTAATGTGATTTGCAGGAAATAAAGAATAAAGCACTACAAAGGAAATGTTTTTAAACAAACTGTAATTAATTACATGTGCAAATGCATTGACTAAGTTTGGGTTTGCATTTAGATAACTAATTATGTTGAAAATGGCAGAGCATATTTAAATAGATCCTTTTGCCTCTGGCTCATCCTTCTCTCTCAAGGCTGTTATTTAAGTATGAAACTATTCACTTGCTGTTAGGTATCACCTGCTATAGTTTAAAAGCACAGTTGCATGCCTAATTAGACATATAACTGTGATGTTTACATATGCAAAATATAAAATCTTTTTGTTAAAATATGGTACATCCTACTACTTCACAGAAAAGCTGTCCCTCAAATGCTGTACAAAAGATCTGTTTACTATTGCAGCATTTCTTAACAAATAAAACATGTTTTCCTCACTGTAAACTACAGAATTCAAGCTGTGTTCCCTTGTATGTCTGGCATCTATCTGGTTAGCCCCTTTATAATTACTCTTCCAGCTACCTGTTTAAACTTGATTCCAACCTCATACAATCTTTCAAGGTAATTGTTTATAGAAAGAAGTTTAATCTCCCTATAATAGCAATACTTGGAGGTTTTATAAGAAAGGGCAAAGACAATTATTCCTCAGAAATAATCTAGATCTAGCCTAATTGCAAAATTTAGAATGAAATGAATCATGTCACCCACATATATGTTTATGAATCAGGTTATCATTTTCTTAGACCTTTTTCAAATGTCTTGTTACATTTTGCATGAGATGATAACAATACCATTGTTTTTATGTGGCTTATAAGAGATGGGGATCATATTTCTGGTAAAGAATATCAGAATTGAGAGAACAATCAGAATTAAAGGTACCTTCAGGGATTTCTTTTTTTTTTAAGCAGAAATTTTGTATATTAATGGCCAGATAAATTGGATTCTAAATACAAATACTTCTTTTAATAGCCATTTCTTTGATCAGTCTTCTGAGAGTACTGATTGTTTATGTTCACATTAACAGAAGATACTTGTGGTGTACACATCAAAGTATGCAATTCTAATATACTGCATGTGAACATGTGAATTATTTCTATTAAGATACACAGTATTGATTTCTTGTACAGTGGGTGGTATTTTTATGGTTTAAAAACGAAGACAAGTACTAATTTAACATTGTTTTATTTTAGCATTGCATTTAGAAGAGAAGCTGAGGACAGTATTTTGATTTTAAAGTTGGTCTGTGGGTGACATAAGAACACCTTCTATATAAAAAGCATAAAAATACTTAGAGCTAGCATTGCTTGTATCAAGTTACAGGCAGTGCTGGAATAGTAGACATTAAATAGATTTAATGCAGATTCCTGTATGTAAAACCCAGACTAATTTACAAAACCACTTACTAGCTTAGTTAAACTTTCTGAATTTTTTTTGCTTTCAAATTTACCAGTCTGGCAAAACATCAAAAACTTGCGAAGATACTGTTGGGCAGAACATGCATGCTTCAGTTAAGTATGAAGGGTTCCATCATGCTATTTCAATTAAGATGCAATGAAAATCAACTAATATTTTTGCATAGTTTTGTCATTAAGTGTAGCCAAATAGTCTTAAAATTGAACTTACTCTAAGTACATCTTTTCCCCTAGGACTGGTTCCAGAGCACTTCTTTTGTTTGCTGGTGTACAGCACAAAAAACCCCCCAAAATTCATAAATCACACTGACTGTAAAAATCAGTCCTGGTTGGTACTTAATAAGGCTTTAATCCATTTTGAACAATGATTTTTTTTTTTGTTTTGTTTTGTTTGATATAATTTCCTTTTCCGAAAATTCCTTGGGGAGGAGAAGAAGGAATATGGTTAGAACAATAGCATGTCTTCTGTTTGGTCCTTAAAGGAAGCAGAGATTGGGACATTTTTTCAAATCAGATTATTTTTAATAAATCTCTTCCAAGCCTATTAATAAGCTCATAGAACTGAGTTATCACACAATCATAATGATGGGTTTTGTTGGACAGGACCTCTGGAGATCTTCTATTCCAACTTCCCTGCCCAAGCAGGGTCAGCTACAGCAGATTGCCTATCCCCATAAGCAGAGGAATTTGCAGAGCAGCTATGGTATCCTGTGAGAATGAACAATTCTATGAAAACTCTGAAAAAATGATCATGTGTGAAGACTGTGTACAGTTTGCTGGGGTATGAAACATAAAGTAGAAATCCTAGAGTGGGATGTGTTGGAGGGAAGGGAGGCTGCCCCCCAACCCAGAAGGCTCAGGTATTTGAGCTTTAGGTTTAAATGAAAAGCTGAAGGATTCAAATAATTATTGTTCAAAGCAGTGTTAACTTTTTATCAGGTATTTGTTTAATATTTATTTTAGAAGGCACCAGCATAGACAAAACTAGTCATCATCTTTCTGTGTCCTCTTCCATAGCATGGTTATGACTGAACTGTGTAAACCATAGATTGTCAAGACAGTTCTCCCAGGACAAGTTCAATGCTGCTTAATGCTATATTTTAGAGTTTTGGGTGTTTTTTGGGTTTTTTGTTTGTTTGGTTGGTTGGTTGGTGGTTTTTTGGTGGTTTGTTTTTTTGTTTTGGTTTGGTTTTGTGTGTGTGTGTCGTTTAGGTTTGGGTTTTTTTTTTTTTAGTTTTCTGTACAAATATATATACTCCAGAAAATAAATTTGTTGTCTTCACAGGATAAAGAAAACATGATGGAAAATTATTGAATTCAGGAAATGGTTAACCAAGACCTTGTTTTGATTATTGCTTTCTATGAGAAGTTTTACTCAATGCTACTTCCAGAAGATAATTCTCTTTAACTGTCAATTTACTCGAAGTCTTCTTTATATTTTAAAGGGATAGCCATTCCCTTCCTTCCTTCCTTTCATTCTCCTTTCCTCATCTTTTAGTAAAAATCTGTGCTGGTAAAAGTACCTAACTTAGCCCTTCTTGATAGATGATTTTAGTATTTATAAGTGTTGCTGCTAGAGATCCACTGTTAATTATCTGTGACAATTTTCTAGAAACAGTAAAACACATTTGTACAGGGAAATATGACATAAACATCAGTATGCTGTAATGAATTTTCTTCTAAAAATTCTATATTGGCTTGGTGCCATGAAGGAATCTCTCATGGTTGACTAGCTTAATATTCATTGTGACAGCTGCAATTTGAAGGTTATTAAGCCTGGCCTGGCTTTCATTGGTGTACAGGTTAATCTACTTAGTTATCTTTTTGTTTGTGTATGTGTTTTAGATCTCACTAATCTCTACTTTTAAAGTAGTGATTTGGAAACTCTAAAACCAATCCTGTGACAATGAGAAAGATGTCTCTTTGTAAGAGTACATTTTTGTACTTTTTTTTCCTTTGCACTGCATCATTTTTAAAAACAGTTGTTCAAGGATAAACAGGATAAAAGTGGTGATTTAACATACTGTGGCATCATGCCTCACTAGTCTGGTACAGCAGCAGTCAGTAAAGGAAGTCAGATCATATCACTCATGCCACTCCCTACAGGTAAAACAAAGTGAGATTAAGAGTGAAAATAAAGAGGAATTCAGTTAATGGACAAACCTTCCAATAACAATTGGGTGAGAGACGGAAGTTATTGGAAGTGCTTCTATTCCCTCTGAAAAAGAGAATAAAGCTTCTTCTAGAGGGACCTCACATTGACTCCTGTTTAGAAGCTTTAGTCTAAACAAAATGGAAGATTTTGAACCTAGCGCCTTGATGAACAAAACTGATACTTGTTTTTTTCTCATTAGAAATTTAGATTTGATTGATGGTGAAAAATGCTTTCCTGCTTAACGTTTTGTTGTTGTTTGATTTATTTTCAACTGAAAAGCACTCCCTGGGTAGTCTTGGAGTCTGAAGTATGCTATCTTTATCCACAAAATGGACTTTGTACAAGATAACAGGAGTTTATATATGGGCTCATTCTCTATTCATTTGAGAGGTGACCTTCTGCTAATACTCATCCACTGGGCCTCAGTTCTATGCTTGTATTTAATTTTCCATCACTCTGCCTTCCTTTCTCTTCCTGTCTAATAGATCTTAAATGATAAAAAACTGCCAGAACATTTTTCTTGCGAAATCTTCAGTTCAGTTCACCACATCTTTTGAAAGAATGAAGCACCATATGTGTTGTCTCAAACCTTTACTTATTTAATTAACTTTGAAGTGTTTTTTAGTTAAGGGGGCGCCTTTTATTGAAATTCATCTTTAATTTTTTCATCTACTCTTGTGGAAATTGTATTCATAAAATAAAAATGAAGCTGGAACAATGATCTAATCAGTTTTCCTGCAAAGAAGAGAGATCAACTCTATTCTAACAACTGTTTGTCGGTCTTATTCTTCCAGAACTTGCTTAAAGCTATCCTACAACCTCCCTTCCAGTGCTTTGCTATCTATGTGGCCAGAATATTTTTCATAATGATTCATAATAGTAAATTATATTAGTGGAAATTAAACAATTATTTTCTTTTCCTTCTAAAGTTATTGAAAAAATTGATCATTGTTCCTTCTAAAGAATTTCATACAGTGCTGCAGTTTTTATGTGTTGCATCTTGCACTTAGTCTAATTTTTTCAGACTGGAAAAGCTAAGGGCCTTCTATTTTTCCTGTCAGATCTTATTTATCACAGGATTACAAGGGAATCTGAAGAGAAGACAAGTGCATAGGGATACTACTGCAGAATATTCTTCAATGTCTTGAGGCTGATGATTCCTTTGAATAAACTTTTCACTATTTTCTTCTGTGTGATCATTTTTCAAACCCTTTGAAACTTGTAGCATCCACAACACCCAGTGCAAGTGGTTCTGAAGGTTCCCTGTGTATTGTTTAAAGAACCATTCAGCTTTGAACTTAGCAATCACTTTTTATTTATGTTCCTTACATTGTCTATTGGAAAAGTAGTTCCCCATTTACCTTCCCTGTGCTGTGCACCTTTTTTTTAGTTAATCATCACTTTCTTCTGCTCAATTATCTTTTCCAGGCTGAAAATCCAAGTCTGCTTAACAAATGTTAAGTTTTACTGGACTATTTTCAATATCCATCAAGATTTGTCATATTAGACATCTATGTTAGAACTGCACATAGTATTCAAGAGGAGGTACGCCACAGTTTTATATAGTAACAGAAAGACTGGGTTTGGTTTTTCTTGTCTGTTCCCTACAATGAGTGACATTGGATCTGACTGCTAATAGATGTTGAGCTAACCTTTGTTAAAAATTACCAATATTTTCTCAATTGTATCTTTACTGAGTGGTAACAGTTAGATTAGAGCCTGTCCCTGTGTGTATAAAATTAGGACAAGGTTTGGGATTATTTTGCACTCCCAGAAGCACTGCTTTGTGTGCACTGAGATCTACATCTGTTTTGGAAACTTAGTAACATTTGCTCTTTCCTGGATTCTCTCCAGGATTCTCTTTTTCTAAAGTTCGATGTGGTACTCCAGCTGGGACCTAAGCAACTAACAGAAGAACAAGTGAATTGTATTATATATCTATAATACGTATCAATGTATATATATGTAACACATCTCAATACATCTCTGTATTACATCTATCAGATACATGTCTCTTTTTTTCCATCAACATTATCTCATATTTTGCTTGTGATCAGCTATAATGACCAAAATCTTTACTGCAAAATGGTTGCAGATATGTTATTCAGTTACTCCTTCCTAAATATAGTATCTTGCATGTCTTCAGTTAATGTCATGGTGGTGATTTTTAGACCATCTTTAAAATGTAATAGAATAAATTAAAATTCAGATACGACTCTTGAAAGTGTTTGCAATCCATCACAATTTTTTATTTCCTCAGTCATTTGAGTACTCTATTCCATCTGCTGTTTCCATAGTAAAAATGCAAAAAAGAACTTAGCTTGCACTTAAACTCTTTTACCCATCCATTTTTTATTTTTTTTTCCAATGGGATGAGCTTAACTCTAAAGAGTACTTTTCCCTAGCTGAATTATTAAAGAGACTGGAAGCACAGATAATCCAGATACTATGAAATGCATTAGGGACCTTTATTCAACTGCATAATATCTCTGATTCTGCCTACAACTTAGTGATCTTCCAGTTGGCACTAAGCTTCACCAGTGGAAGCTAATTACTGCAGTACATCCCAGAGAATATAAACTGTGATCTTTGGTGCTCTGGAAGGGTTTTCAATCCCTGTGCAACACCATTTTTCTTGCCCCTCACAGAATCTAGAAAAAAATAGGGCATGATACAGCAAACTGTAATAACCTGTGACCTATCCCTACCTTTCTTAACTGGTGCTTTACAGTCAGCATTGCTGCATTCCTGCTACACATGTTGCAGATATTTCCCACGTTTGCAAAAAATGCACCCATAAACACTAAAGTCACATCTTCCTCAGAAACTTTGCTGATGAATGGATACATTACTTTGGAAGAATGCATTTGAATCATGGGTTGCCAGTAAGATGTTATTGATGTAGACTGTATTTCCTAGATGAGCATTATGAGACTGTTTTTGGGAATGCATCTAAAGCCTCAGTAAAATGAAGATATAACACTTCTATTGCTTTTCCCATATCTGGTAGGTCACATGTTTTGTCAGAAAAAAAAATAATTAAAAAGCGCATCAATTTAACACAATTCAGTCCTTAGAAATCTTGTCTGGATTTTCATAATTTCTTCATTGTATAGATGGTTCAAAAAAGTACCTGTCATAATTTCCTCTGGCATTAGTTTTGCCTGCAGAAATTAGACCACTGCTCAATAATCACTAAGTCCTCCCTTTTACCTGACATAAACATAGGTATTGTGTTTACTTTTCGTAGGCTTCTGAGATATCTTCTGCTCTGCATGAGTTCATTAAGATAATCACTATTGTTTCATGGATTGTCTTAGTCTAAGGGCACTTCATTCTACTTTACTTTCTTGCATACATCCAGAGTCTGTATCTTATATAACATGGTCTCTTTGGATTCTGGTTAACCATCATAGTCCATCACTAGAATTCCTTTAATTGTTTAATCTTTTTTTTTTTCTTTTTTTTTTGTTAAGGCTGATGCAAATAAGGCATTGAGACCTTCAGGCTTCCCTTTGCCCTATGAAAAAAAAAATCATAGTCTTTTGTTCTGTGGTAATATAATGACCGTTAAGTAACTGAAGTATACTTTCCTTTGCTTTCTTTTTTTTACTTTAACTGTTTGGTTTTACTCTTTAAGGTCCTTTATTGTTTCAATTAATTTCATTCTTTCTCCTTACTGATTTAAATCCTAGAAATTTGTGCTCTTCCTTTCTAATTATTCCTTTTTCTACATCTTTGTTTCTACTTCCTGTAAAATAGCAATGCTTTTTCCCCATGTTCCGTAGTTTTTGATCACTTTCATCAAGACACATTTAATTTTCAATTTTACCATGTTTCTTCTTACAAGTCAGAATTAAATGAACAGTGTTGTGCCGCCTTCCTAATTTATTTTATGCAACAAAAAAATATGTTCTGAGGCTTTGGTAAAATGTGTGTCACATACCCTGTTCCTATCACAGCCATTGAGTGAGAAGATAGAATTTCCTGTTCCAATTACCCTTCCTATTGAAAGTTGCTCTAAAAATCACAAGTCTGCCTCCTACTTTGGATATGTAAAATTATATTGCATAAAATAGGTTGCTAAGATGGATGCAATGAGTAATATTTCATCTGAATATATCTTCTTTGATAATAATGAGTTTAGAATAGGTTTGTAACCTTTAAACTTAGCTAAGTGGAATCACAGTTAATGGATTTATACAGTATCTAACAATAGGATTCCAATCTTGAATGCTGCTTTTAACATCTTAAAGAACAAGAACTGTAAAATGCAGAAATTTTGTTTTAGCATGCAGTGGATAGAAAATCTTGGGTTTAAGGGTCATTGGCTGTGGGTCTGAGCAGATAATTGTTAAAAGATATCACCATTTATAATCTTAGAAGGAAAATTCCTCTTTCATAAAGCTATTTAAAATATAGTCCTACCTAATTTCATAGTACAATAAGTTTAAACTAATCACAGTGGAATCTAATCATTGGGAGGGTGATGACCCTTCCTGTCAAGATGTTACCTAATAATAATCTTTGCAATAATAAAGATTTTTTGGGGGGAGAATATTTGCATAAGCCTTTTTTAAGAAAGAAAAATGTTTAAAGATGGCTATAGAAGACTATAATCTATCAAATACACAGCAATGGCAAAAGATTCAATTAGTATTTGATCTGCTGGCTAGCAATTGATGCTACTACTGATACTATGAACATAATTAAGAGAATGACCCTGCCAAAACAATGAAAAAAGTATAAAATAATAATGATTATGATTTTTTATTAAATAAAATGCATGTCAAGTACCATAGTGTAATGAAGAGTAAATGTGTTAACATATGCTTTGTATATGCCAAATATACACTACTCAACTTCCAGTCAATTGTTATAAAATTTGTTGGCATATAAAGTGTGATAATGTCTGAGAAAGAGCGAGGCATGTGATGCAGAAATCAGAGATATTGGTGCAATGTGACAGATGAGTTGGACTGTAATAGAATAAATTGTATCAGCAGAGATATATATCTGCAGCCAGCCTATGCCACTTATCTCCCAGTTTTCCAAGACAAAATATAAATTCAGAGGACAGCCTTATTTTGAAAAAACTTGAATGGAGACAGATATCACCAGTGTACTTTCTTACAGTGAACTTTAGTAGTATGTAGAAAATAGCTGTCTGGATACCTGAAGAATTTCTAAGGGTTGTATACAAATCCCTAAACAGTGTGACACAGTTAAACACTGACTTTCTAATTATGAAAATTTTCTAATTCAGACACAAATTATGCATGAATATATTTATACTGAAAGCTGACTGTTTATATATGAATATGACTATTTGCAGTGTACAGTGTGATCTGGGTGGCTGAAGTATCACAGAAAGTACCTCCAAAAATCTTCAGTCTACTCCCTTTTGTCTTACTTACTGGCCCAAAGACTGAGCCCAGAGGATGGGGAACAAAAAAGGTGCAGGGTCAAAGCTCAGGTTCAGCACAGGCTTTGTGATTCTAGCTGGTGTGAGGCAGCTCAGGATTTGCTGTGCTGACACATAACATAAAAGGACTTTGGTAGTATGGATGAGTAAGGACAGACTGTGTAACAACATGGAGTTCAGGTGTGAGGAAGTTGTATATATGTATGTCTGTAATGGTGATGAGATGAAGAGGTAGGCCAACCTCATAGAAAAAAAGAAAAAGGAAAAAAAAATCTAACATTTAGTGGTTAATAAAATTATGGTAAGAATTAAATTAATGTATCGGGACATAACAGTGAGATGTTGGCATGCTGTAATTTTCTTACATGTAAGTATATCTCACTTTTTTATACTATATGTTAAATAGTTCTTAGAGTGTTGCCCTAGAGATGGGTTCAGTAGCATACACATATAATCAAAAGAAAACCATATAATATGAAAATTTTATTTCAGACAGTGGGCACAAAAGTCAGTTTGTGTGAGAAGTCAGGCACGTGAAGAAAGAATCCATTGACTTATATCGGCAGTAAAGAAGTCAATAACAAAAAAAAAAACCCCAAAACAGATGAACTTAAGTTTTAAAAGTAAGTTTTAAAGAATTTTAGTAAAGAATCATATGGGTTTATTTAGAAAGGAAAAGCAGCATAATTTTACAAAAGAGTCAGCTAAAGCTGTGCTAAGAACTGTGTTTGAGCAGTTGTTGAATATACAATGGAAAACAACAGACACTGAGATTTTAAAATACCAGTAAGTTTGGTATATATTAGGTAACAGAGTTGTGATAGGTTTTTGAACCTTTGATGTGTTTACCTGTTCTTTTCAAGCAGATTAAATATTAGTGGGTTATGTGTAAAAGAAGTGGATATTTGAAGGTTGAAAGATTTGTATTATTGTCAGGAGGTAAAAAGTTAAGAAAAGAGTTGACTTTCATTATAGATTTTACAACAGTTTACAGCTTTGCAGTGTTTCTAATCTGTTTTGTTTTCTAAAGGCTTTATGCATTGTAAACATTATGGAAGAATAAAATCAATTTAATGTATAAACTTATTTCCTTTAAACCATTCCAGTTTTATTTTTATTCCTTTACTGTAAGCATTTCACTGATTGTTCTGGGAATATAAAAAAATATCTCTTTTGCCAGATACTGCTCAATTATATGTTGAAGAGTCAATAAAAGAGTTTGCCACCTACGTTACTCTGCTCTTTTCTATGTTTTGCAGGCTCACCAGTCTTCCAGGAGGGTGTTTACTGAAAAGCTATAAGGCTGAGAGAGTAGGATTTTTATCATTCCCGTATATCCATTACTGTAACCTCATCTCTCATCTTCCTCCTCTTAAAAGATATATAAAAAACAAATGAATTAAAAATAAGCTTGACATTTGGAGATTGACATAGTCTTCAGTTTTCAGAGGGGATGAGTATCTAGAACTCTTTCTGATTATGAAGTGTTCATAGTCAAGTCTTCTGAGAGTCACTTAACAGGAGTTTACAAATAGAATTTTCTTATTCATTCATGCTAAAAAAAAATCACTGTTTTTTAAAAAAATTGTTGCAAATTCTGAGACCTCTATCTTCTTACTTATTGTGTAGGTAACTCTCTGTTAGTTGATCTTATTTGTACTGGAGTATGCAAGGAATACATAACTTTTGTGCATCACACAGGAGTGCTTATACAGGAATATATGTGTGCATATACACAAACACACACTTTTATAGGGATAGATAGAGAATTCCTGTCAGAACTGAGCAGGCCTTCATGAAGCTTGAGTGCATCTCTGTTGGTACAGCACTCACAGATAATAGGAAGATGACTAAGCCCCGTAGAATGCTCAAGTGAAGTAGAAAAATTCCATATCAGAGTCTGTAAATGGAAAAGGAAAGCAGAAAGGCCCATAAATTTTGATGTTAAAATGTTTGCCATTAATGCTCTCTTTGGACACTATTTCCTCTACATATGCCCAGCTATCACATCACATCACATCTGAACTTATGTTTAGAGCCTTAATAAATGTCCAACTTCATTTTTAAAAAGAACAGACAAGAGGTCATTGACAGAAACCAGGCTAGTTAGTTCTTGAGACATAAGGACTCTCCTGATTATATTACATTTGGATTTATATTGTTAAGATGAATGATGGGAAAATCGCCAAAGAAATCTTATAAAGCATATTTGAAATGGAACAGAAGACTTGCCTAGTTTCTTGATTTCTTGCTTTGTGTGTCTCTTGCCTTCTTGCATTCATGCTTTTTCTGATTCCCTCTCTCTTCCCTTTGCTATTCAACATAAGTGAGATCAGTATCAGATCTTCAGGGCATATTCCTAAGCAACTGTATTTGGTGCAGAGATCTGGATTGAAATGATGGTTTCACTGAAGCTGACAGTAGAACTCCCATTGACTTACAGAAGCACAAAGGTTCACCCAGGGAGAGCAATCTACCTCTTGGGAGGAAGTAGTCCATAGAAGGCTGTTGGGAAAAGAGAATATGTATTACAAAACATTTAATGAGAGCAGCGTTATATCTGAGAATATGTGTACATAAATCAGAAAGTTTAATATTATAGTTCCCATAGCAACAATAACTGTGCCACATTGCACATTCCTAATAAGGTGTCAGTTTGTTAAAAACATGTCATGTAGTAATAAAATAATTAAAAATGTAATGTATGATAAGAAGTAGCTATGAGGTCTGTAACTTTGAATTTCTTTATTTTGGTGTATTTAAATCCATAAATAATTTTAAAATATTTTTCTTAAGGTTAAGTCATCTCTATCTTGTTTACTTTTTATATCCCATATTCCATAACCATTAGTGCCTTAAAGATAAGACGAAGTTTTAGGATTTATGCTTATTCAGATTTTGGTACCTGATAAGACTTTTGATAACAGTGCATCTCACTGTAGTGACATTCTGAGGACAAAAAAAAATCCCAAAGTATTTTCTGACCAGCACTAGGCCAGATTTAAATCTGTAAAGTCAGGAGAAATTCGAAACAGTGGTTTAGAAAAGAGAAGATTCTCTATTCTGAGCTATACAGCTTTGCAAGGAAGTTATATTACTGCGTAAGATTTAAGCCCTTCGCAGTAAAGATATTGTCTTCACATTTGTACATTGCTGAGCATATATTGATAAAACTGAAATAAATATAATATCTAGGTGAACAAGTGAGTGTCCTGTTTATGGTCTTGATAAATCTTCAGGTAATCTTTTTACCTTTTTCTGTAATTTCTGTTATATAACCCATTGATTATTAATATGCATCAAACAGGCATAATAATGGTGAAATATGAAAATCAGACTTTTCTTGAGGTTTTCTAACTGAAGACATATTAGCTATTAATAATCAGATGTCAAATATTTGTTTGATGGGTTTTAAATGAAGTATTATCTGTGTAGAAAACACACAAGGACTAATGAGAAATTCTTTAGCTCTGCCACTCCTGCTGCTAGCAGAGTAGGAGGTCAAACCAAGTTCCTGAAGAACCAAAAATGTACAGGCAACACTGTCATTTGCTCTACATTTGGTAAGAGAGGAAGAATTCTCACAGAATTCAGTGTTCTTGAACACCAGATTTATTCATAAATGGCTAGCTGTGATAACACCATGGTTCATAAGAATGCATCTATTGGGACTCATACATGTAGCAGCAGTATAAAGCAGAACAAAGTTTACTTGCTTGTTTGCTGTCCTGCAAGGAATGCATATTTCCCAAATGCTTCCTGGTTGTTATGGAGCAAATTATTTTCTTGTTCTTTTAATTCCATGATTTTTGCAAACTGAAGTAATATGTAGTCTTCATTCAATATATTGTATTTTCTGAATAGGAACTGAAGACTTTTATGTGATACTTCTTCAAAACCTGCAGCAGTCAAACTCACAGACTGAGGATTGAGCTTCATAAATGCTATAACTGCTGTAAAGTGAAATGAGACTGAAGTGATTTGATATATTAAGAAAACTTGATGTCATGGAAATCTACAGAAAACAAAGAATTGTAACTGTACCTTGTGTAGCCTCTAGGTATCACCTGAATACATGTTCTGTACATCAGAACATTATGCGCTTGTCCATTCCTATTACTCACCAGTCTATAAAATAACGTCTCTTACAATTAATCTAGAGCCAGAAAGTTCACTGTGAAGTATTTGATTTTCTTTGCTGCTGTCTGTATTCCTCATGTACTGTACTTCTCTTTTTATGTGATGTAGCAGTGGTAGCAAATGCTAATGCTAATGTTATGCACCCAAGAAATGTTCCCTTACTGGTAGTTTATGCTGTGAATTACCCATTCCAAAATTTTAATAGTGTTTTCATTATTTTCTTTCACTGAGTCAAAAGCTCCTATCCACTTCTTCACACTTTATGTCTATTTATGGTTTATGTATCATGCATATACACGTATTATTTCCTGACATTCTCTGAGCACAGAAATATCGCACAAGTCTGGAGCTGTACCTTCCTGCCCCCCAAAATATCACATTTTCCCAGTATCTCCAGCCTGCAAAATCCAATGTCCTTGTCAATTTAATGGCTTAGTACATGACTTTTAGAGCCTCTACAGAGCAACTACATTTATTAACCTTTATTAGAAGGTTTCCATTCTAGAGAAGCAGGTATGCACAGTAGCAGAGAGCTGTGTTGACAGAGAAATTTTCAGATAAAGAATCTGCTTTAATGTGCTTTTCACAAAGCAAGTATTTGCAACTCAATGTATGGAATGGCTGCATCTCTGAGGTATGGAGAAATCTTTTGCTGACTGTTGTGAGTAAATGACATCTTATGAAGAGAGAAGAGATGACATGCAGCTTAAGAGTATGGCTCTACAGAAGGGCTAGATCACAGTGAAATGGTGCTCAAGGTTTAGTTGTGTGCTCAGTCTTAATGTGTGTGTTCAATGTGCATGGCAAAGAATTTATTGGATTGACTCTGCTTAATCCTTATTAGGTGCATGCTGTCTCTAAAAGTGTTTCTTAGGGTTGTTGAGAAACCAAAAAAGCCATTGTGGAAGATGTCTAATACTTATTAGCCTTTCCCTTAAGGAAGTATAAAGGAAGGGGAGAAGTGTATGAAAGGAAGTGTAAAGGCATAGTGAAAAAGAAGAAAATAATAAAAAAGCCCAACCCCTAAAACAAACAAACAAACCAGTAAGTGTTCCTGAAAACCAACAATAGTCTGAAATAGAAGTGACTGATTTGACTCCTATGAATTTAACCTGTTTCATTTCCAGTTTTCCCAATAGCTGTTTTTAAGATGTCATTGGTAAAAGTGAGAAGTCATTTTCCACTATCAGTGCAAAAGGCTGGGGTAGAAATCCTGCTTCATCTTTCTCCTCTGTAAATCTCCTGTTAGATACTTTTGATGTTGCTAATCTTTGCTTTTTCTCAGTTGAGCAAGTGCTGGAGTATTTGCACAGTGATATAGTTGGTAGCATTTTAGATATAAGGATTATTTCATAAATACCATCTTTATTTCTGGTTATTACTTTCTACTGATTTTCGACAGTCAGGCATGTGTTGCAATTCAACAGGTGAGAAGATGAAGAATGAACTGGGTATGTACTGCAGGAGAGAAACACATAATGTGCTTTTATGTCTTAGGAATTTTCCCAGTAGGACATAACAAGGTATGATTGTACCTCTCCTAAAATAGGTATTAACTAATTCATTGAATAGGAGGAAGAGCTGGCGATTACCTGGTGGCAACACTGTTTCACTTTCCTATGCAACACTTGCCTATTTGCTCTCAAAGGCCAGTGCAATATCATAGAGCTCTAAAGCTGTCCTTTATAGAAAATCACGTGTACATTTTTCTGGTTTGAAGCAAATGTTTACAAGATTTTTTAGAGCTGTCACATGTCTGTCAGATTATGTTTCCTTCTCTTGTAAAGATTCTCTGTTATGACAGGGAGAACGACTCACTGGGGATTATACAGTGCCACTTCCTTGCATAGCTAGGCATAAGGAATTAATTAAAGTCTTAATGCTCAGGGGAAGTGACAGATTATGACTGATGGGGAGTTGTGCTGGAGCAGATCATCTGAAAGAAAGGCAGGGAAGTTTGGCTCCCTTGGCTCCCCTTGCACTGTTGGGAAGTAGACATATGTGCTTCATAAATGGCAACTGGGATAGGAGTCTCCCCATACCAGCCCTACCCCCCAGCAACATATGCAGACCCTTGATTGCTCCTCTGGCATATGCCAGTACTTTGTCCTTCACACAGATGCATTCCCAGTGGCCATAATGCATCTCTGTTTGGGCAATGAAGAGGAGAGCAAGGGCTAACATACAATATAGAAGCTCTTGCTGCTGATACTTGTGACTGGCTCAGTTGTGTGTGACATGAAAACCACATTATTATTCTCCTGCCTCCTGTTCTGTTGTGAGGTACCTTCATTCCTGTGGGAGAAGACTCTGCAATTCCAACTCATCTATGGCCTTGCAGAAAGATGCCTGTGGAAATATGTATTTCTGTTTTTTGTTCATGGTCCATTTCCCCTGGTTCTGACTAAGATTTTTTTTTCCAGTGTTGAAGAACAGATAGGACTGGATATTGTACAGCTAAGTTATTAGAACAGTGTATAGAAATTATTTTATCTTAATGTACTGTATTATATTAACAAGTACTGATGGAAAAATTCAAGAGAAAAATTATAGTTATAAATAAAGCCATATGAGTGGTCAAATAAGGAAGTAACCCAAACTTCAAAGTGATTTTCCCATTTCACATCAAGGCCCTTTCAAATGCTTTCCAAGAAAAGTGCCAGGGAAAATACCATAGCATAATGGGCAGCTGCAACTTACTGAACTTACTTTATCATTACTAGTTTTAGCCATTTCCCTTTATAGCTAACATGTTTATTCCTGTCCTTCACCTTTACTTGCTAGGTGTTTGTGGCTGGTGGATGTTTTCTCTGAAGCCAAGAACTGGTTCAGGTCTTCTGAGTCCTTTTTGTAGTATTAATTAGTATTAATTTTTTTGGTTGGTTGGTTGGTTTTTGATGTGTTGGGTTTTTTTTTAATTCGTTTTTGGTTTTGGTTTGGGGTTGTTTTGGGGGGGGGGGGGGGGTGTTTGTTTTTTTTTTTTTTTCGATTTGGTGGTGGTGGGCCCTGTGTGATTAG
>JANIJG010007045.1:63846-89572 GCA_024611175.1 Megaceryle torquata | reverse complement strand
TATTTGAAGGTAAGTTTATTTAGATTAAATGGGTTTCCTCTTTTTTTTTTTTTTTTTTTTTTTTTTTTTTTTTTTTTTTTTTACTCGGAAATCACTGGGGGTTTTCATGGTACTTTTGGATTTTTTTTATCTTTAAAAAAAAACACCAACAGAAAATGAAGAGGTTCTACAAGATTTGTTGTTTAAAATAGATATTTGTTTTGGTGAAATTTTAATTATGAGCGTTATTCATGGCTAGTGTTTTCTCCAGAGTGGTGAAAGACATCTACTTCATCCTTATGTAAATGGCAGGTAATTGAAAGAGTAGACTTTCTGGGTGGACATGAAAACATTTTCTACAGGATTGAGTCACTAACTTGTGTCATTTGATGTTAATAATGTAAAATCAATTCCACAAGTCATTAGACTGGAAATATTATTTTTGATCCTTTTGCTTTGCATGATGCTTATAAAATCAGTTCTAAAATATATATTGACAAAATGTGATGTCAATGTTTCAATATACATCCCATCATTTCAAAATATGTTACGAACATAGACTTTGGTTTGTTTTGATCCTGAATTATATGTTTAATCTGGCCATCATACGTAGTAACAGTTTTGATTTGATTGATTTTTTTTCTTCTTTTCTGTGGTTTGTAAATAGGAATTTACAGTTTTGTGTCTGTGTCAGGCTATTATGATTAGAAGTCTTTTCTGAGGCTGTCACTGTACTCTCACTTGTTTAGAACCATCTGATCATGCTGATAGCACTTTTCTTTCCAGAAATACCAGCATGCTGGGATTCTCTGTTGTTATACAAAAATATATCTATTTTTTCCTACTCTCATATTGCAAGTTTATGTAAAGCAAAATCAGAAATCCTTCTGTGTAGCACTTTATGGCTCAAAAAAGAAATACAAAAATTCCCCTACTTGCCAAATATTTCCTAACGATACAAGACTCAGTAATGTGTTCAACATACTTGTGATCCTGCTAACATACCAGGCAATGACAAGGAAGTTGCTGCTGTGACTAGACACAGAATTAGGTTCTCTGCTGGTATTTAAAATGGTCAAAGAATAATTCTGAAGGCTAGTTCAAGAATTAATATTGAGTGAACATTTTCTTGGTTTAGTAACATTAAATGGAGTAACTTACTTGGGGAGAAGGAGAATGGAAGAAATGCACCAGTTTAATGAGACATCAATTGACTCAATGCTGTGAGGTTAGTGAATGTTGTAGAAGTACTAATGAGGACAATGCCCTTTCTTTTTATAGATGATTCAGATTATTTCTCTGGGGATCTTTGGCAATGAGATTTTTACTGCTTTGCAGGGTTTTACTGATAACAAAGCAATATGAAATTACAGTGTTGTGAGGAAAAAAACACAAATATTATTAAAATCTACTCCCAAGAACAAAGATCAACTTTCTAAATCTTTTTTGGCTCCATGAAGCAACTTCTTTACTATTGTCCAGGACTGGATTGTGTGTGGTCGAGCTCTTTCAGAAAAACTTTTTAAAGATAGGCTCACAGGGCAAATAGTAGGCTGTTCTGGAAAGTATTAGACTATTTCTAAATTAAGCATTTCTGTTTATTAGTTTTCCACTCTTGATCTAAAATGTAATACCAAAGCTGAAAAACTAACAAAATATGGGTCTGCCTTAACAGGATAGACATATAAAACCCCTGAAGTATACTGTTAGTTCTTGGTTCTTGAAATACAATTTTAAACATGGACACAGAGAAAGGTTAAAAACAATAATAACAGTGTTGATGGAAGAGTTGCCTTGGCAGCTGAAAGCACAAGAAATTTTCAGTTTGCAGGTGCTGAAGGGAGAAATAGCTAAGGTTAAAAAATTGTGAAGGCAGTGCATGAGCTGAATTGTTCACCAGATTCCGCAGTACAGAAGCTGGGGCACTTGAGACTTGTGGGAGATTGGTCTATAACAGACAAAAGTATCTCTTTACATAGCAGATAGTGAAATGGAATTTGTTGCCCCAGTAGACTGTGGAGGAAAGACAGTATTAGGCAGGTTAAAAACCGGGTTAGACAAATTCATGGATAACATCAATAAACAGATACTAAATAAGTAGACGATGATGTATGATGAAACATCTCTGATACAGTAAATGCTCATGGAGAGTAGCCAAGACTAACATGCTTTTCCTGAACACTTTCTACTTTTGCAGTTGTTTGGAGACAGAATATGGGGCTACATGGACTGCTGCTGAGACACAGAAATAAGGCATTTCTTAAACTCTTCATAAAAGTTTAATGATTCTTATGCTTCTTGAATATACTAAAATTTTCCTAAATTTAAAAACCAATAAATATTAGTATCTATGTTTAGTAATGAATCTAATATCAAGAAAAGGGTCTACATGATGCTTACTTCAAATTGTAATAGTTTATATCAGTGGTGACAATTATTTGTAGAAATCTCTTAGAAAATGTCTCCTTTTAAGAATGAAAATCCTTAAATATTTGTTTAATTCATGCTTATCCTATTTTTTCCCTTACAGTAATCATACAGTTGCAGTAAGAGAGAGAAATCCCCAGTCGCTCTGTCTGATTACTCCTTTGCTGAGTGCTGTACAGGACTGTAGTGCAAGAAAATAATTTTCTTTAGTTGAAGGAAATATTTTTGAAAAATTATCCATCCCATAGATTGATCAAGGTGGCTATAGTAGCCCTCTGAATAAACACGTGTATGTTCAGATGTTCATGCACACACTTGTGTGTAAGTTATAATATCTTGAAATATGAAAAAGAGAAATTTTTCTCTCTTTTTTTCTAATTCAGTTAAGATTAAAAATAGAAGGAAAAACCTGAATTTTGCATTAATGTTTAGACAGTTGGCTAGAAATTGAAACCAGCTGTTGTGTGCTATGATCTCTACATTTTTTGCTTGTACTAACTGGCATGAAGGCACCAACATAATTTGTTTAATGAGTTTAATTAGAATTGTGAAGAAATTATGGAATTAGGCACCTGTGACTTTAGTTATTGTCCTGGTTTGTGTGAGAACAGAACTAATTCTGTTCAGTGATTTTAGTTTTCATCTCAGTTCTTCTAATTAACTGCACTTTCTGAAGATAGCAGCCTGTTTTCACAGGCAGTGTCTACTTCTAGCAGGTATAACACTCAATATTTAGGGTTAGTACCAAGGATTGGTGTGCAGACCAAGACCACTGCTGGATCTTGTGTACCATGTTGGGAGGTGCAGAAAGTGAAAGGCTGCACCTACAGGGAGGAGCGGACAGGGAAGGTGACCCCAAACTGACCAACGAGGGTTTCCATCCCATATATATCATATTTGGTGAGGGATCACAAGGGTCAAGTGTTCAGATCTGCTCTTCTGATTTCTTGCTTGCTTCTTCAATGGTCAGCATCAGAGGAGGACTCTGTTCTGACTTCAATCCCGATCTGTGTGTTCCTGAATCCAGTACCAGGAACCAGCTCCTGAACACAGTTCCCGTCTGCCACTGGGCCCTGTCTGGGACTATGCTGGTGCTTGCTCCACAGCATCAGAGGTGAAAGTGACGTAATTGTCATCAGGGGGTATTGGGTTCGATACTGGTTTTGTATATATTTGCATATATTCCATTAGTATTATTATTTTTCATTGCCATTTCCATTAAAGCTGTTGTAGTTTCCTTTTCTAATCAGCAAGTCTGTCTCCCTTATTCCCTTTCTCTTCCTCTTTGGGGAGGGAGGGGGGTTAACAGAGAGCATCTGTTATAGGTCTAGTGGCCTGCCCTGACCCTAAACCCTGACAGTTATAAAAAAGTGCTTAGTGATAACCTCTTTTTCAAATTTGAAAGCTAAAGTTACTGGTATTATTTCAGTCTTTTTATTCAGTAATTTATCTCTAATACTTGAAATTATTTCAGGGGTCTCTTTGGAGCAGTGTGTATCAGGCAAAAATAAATTGACAGAGTTTCATTTCAAGCAAAATGGCTCTTTTATCCACCTTGCCTTATGTGAACTTTTGAACAAAATGTCTTGAATAGAAACATTTTGAATTCAACTTGGATAATTCTTGAATATATGAATCCTTCTATACTTTAATTTGTGGAAGGTCATAGGTTTTTATACTTGACCAAAATTTACTGGGATGTGACACCATAGTGAGGTTTGGGGACAATAAGGAAAGAAAATCTGATGCCTCGCTGCTCCCCAGGTGGAACCAGCTACATATCTGCATGCACTGTGACTATGGTGGGCATACTAGGACCCAGATAGTTATTATTGTCTAGCTTTGACTTATTTACATGTGAGAATGAGATCCTTATTGGGAGGTTTGGAGGCTTCCTACACAGTGGCTGGTAAGATGTCCAGGCAATCAAGGTCAGTCTGCCATGTGCTCTGTGGACATTTTCAGTGAGAACCTGAGGCAAAGTCAAGTGTCAACAGGGACTCAGGGATCCGTGTCAGATAACATGGTGGGCTTAAGACAGAATGGATGAGAAGTAAGCACATTGCTTTATAGTATTTAGTGCAGCAACAGTTACACATTTTACACTCTTGTTTATTATGGACAGGCAGTAGCCTAATCCCTGGTTACTTATATACTTACATTTTCAGCATGAACATTCAGTTTACAATATTTTTTTTTTTTAAATTCAGTTAACATAGCTGTGATAGAGACAATAAACACCTAAAACTTTCACTGGATGTTTCCCCATAAAAATAAGAATGAAACCTCTCTTCAATCATATGACTGAATAGGGCTGGTGAGGAAAAAATATCTGAACCAAAATGCAACTTTTGAGAAGTGTTCCAAGATAAATGAACCTGAAAGTGACTTTTTTTTTTTTTCCTCTTGAAAGTTTGTTGCAGAGTTATTTAAATGCTGCTTTGGAGAAATGTGTATTACAACTAGTTTATTATATTTTTGTTTTTCATTTGCATATTGATTTGCACTACTTTCACCATGTTTAAAGCATTTCAATAGCAGTAATTTGTACTTTGATACACACTAATAATGCTCAAAAAAACTCACACCTGGAAATTTATTTGAAAAATTACTTGTTGGCAATTGCTGATTGTATTAAAGGTCACTTTAACTTTCCATGAATATAAATATCCTTTAAAATGAGGCTGACATATAAAGCAAGGTTGAATTTCTTTGTATCTATACAAGGGATGGGAAACCTGATAGGGTGAAGAGTTTTTCAAAACTGTAATTTGAAAGTTCAGTCTGAAAAAGCATCACCAGTTCAAAAGCAGGTGTCTTCTGCAGTCTCATCAATATATATGTGCTCAGATGCCATATGAAACATGTTTGCTTTTAGATTTTTCTGAATCAAGTTTTTCAGGTTAAAATGAGGCAAGTCTAAAGCCAAACCAAGCTTATATGAAAACAGGTATTATTGCAAGAGACAAAATTAAAAAAAAAAAAAAAAAAGAAAAAAAAAAAAAAAAGAAAAATTTTAAAATTATCCCACTTGTTTCTTGCATTTAGTCTGATTTTGAAATTTCAGTAAAAGCTTGTGATGCATGTCAGGTGAAATTTCATATTGTTCTTAGTTTCAATTTTATTTCCCAAATTATAAGCATATATATATGAGCATATAAACTCTCTTTTGACTGTGTAACTCTTTTTCCTTGATTTTACATCAGTTATTTCAGGTTTTTTTCTCAGCAGAAAGGATCATTATTTCTAATACATCTTCATTACAACTAAACAACTTTTTATACTTATTTGTGATAAAACAATTGAAATATATTTGAGCTTTAAAATTCATAACCTCTATCACAAAAATATGCATTTATTTAATAATACAGATTTAATTTTTTTATGGCTTACTTGCAAGCTGCTCAAGTGTCTTTTTGATAATAGTGTCCTTTAAAAATGAAAACACACTTTTAAAGGAAAAGCAATAAAAGGAATTTTTTTCATATTTTTTTTCCAAATATTAATAGGAGGAAACACATAAACCTTCAGGCTTCCATTGTACAGACAGTAACAGTCTGTCCTTTCCATAAATAAACAAACAAGCAAACAGCTTGATAGTACTTATTAAGTTAAAGTTCCATTTTTTTGTATGTGCTGCATAAAGCAGATTAGGAAATTTTAATACCTTTAGTTAGTGCTAAACAATAAAGAAGGTATGGCAATTAGCTTCTGTGTGAGAGGTGCGTGGGTTGGGAATAATTTCTTACAGTTGGAGCTAGGCAGAGATATTGCCAGATTCTTTTCACAGTCACAGGTGTACAAAAATCTGATTTTAACTGAGACATCTATTCACAATGCTGATCTTATAAGGTTCCAAAAAAGCAGATGCAGTATTGTTCTTTGTGATGTGTTAAAACTTCTTTAGCAGTTGTAAATGCCATTCTGACTTGATAAACTGCAGAATCTCTCTTCATTATTTATTGAAAAAGTTCTACAGAGTCATGGATCTTACTTTTTCTCTGTCCTGAGTAAGTTGTTCTAAAGTCTTTACAGAGTAGATAACTTCTACAAAATATTTTTACATTAGTGAATAAGTATGTTGTCAGTCGTTGAAGGACTAGTTAGATTGTGCTTAATGTTAATGTGTGTATCTGGTTCTTCAACAGTACTTTCATTTATATATCACAATGCCCTGTTTCAGGTTCTGTGGGATCAGTAAAATCCAGACCACCTGACTCTCAGCTAAATGTAGATTTGATGCCAGAAGTTCCACTTCTGTCCCAAAGTTCTGGTACTCCAACAGTTCTTTGTTACTTTATTATAAGCAGCTACACATGGACAGAAGTGCCAAATAGTTTAGCCAACAACACCTAGACACCAAATTATATGCAATCAAGGGCACAACATCTTGTAAAATCTGTGTGGGGTTTGACCTGACTCTTTCTCATTGCTAGAGAATACTGTAATCACCAAGCTGTAAGCATGCTCACAGTGACTTTGTGTCACCATGCTCACCTCTGGGAGGTGAGTCAAGGATTGAAATTTAATTGGTAGAGATTCAGAAAGTGAACAGGCAACAAAGAGAGAGTGGTTCTAGTCCAGTTATTAGTACATCCTTGCTGGGAGGAGAAAAGGCTTGATTTGTGACCACCAAGAGGAGTTTATCTGTTTAAATGCAGTAATACTGTATTATAAAATGGATACCTACATCAGAAGTCTGGAATGACATGTCTATGCAAACAAATCTTTTTCTCCTTGATTCCATAGCTTTCGCTTGCTAGCAGCACAGTGTTCTGGCCTCAAAAGTTGTGCTTGACTGACATTTCTCTTCATCTTCTGCCTATGTCTATTGTTTGGTATTCAAATACCCTTAAACTGAGGAGGATCGATGAATCAAAACATAGGAGCTTTAACCTCTAGCTCAGTAACATCTAGCAGTGATGAAGCAGCACTGCTGCTGTGACTGCTTCTGTTACCATTTTTTGATAAAAGAGAGCTATTTTTCATTCAACATTTCCCATAAGAGAAATAGGCCAAAGGGGTTGTCCGAAGCAATAGATGCCATGATTTTCCCCTCTGGGATACAACAAAATTTTAAAACATTTTTCTCTCCTCCCTTCTTCCTCCTCTCACATTTACACACAGAGAGCACATTTCTTGAAAGGCTGGCATGGCCAGCAACCTCCACACTGAGGCTGAGAAAATACACAGACTAGGTAACCAAAGGTAAAGCTACAGGGTCTCCCTTGACAGCTTCTGTTGCAGAAGAAATGGCAAAACTGCTAAGAGAGAGGAGTGGAGTGAGGAGAAAAAGTGAGTTCAAGCAAGAATTGCTTTATAGAGAGCTTTATCTAATATTTGCAGATTCTGCAGGCTGGAGATTAACTGCTAGGTTGACATCTAAGTTACACAGCTTTTAATCTAGGAAAAAAGTTGGACCATCTCTTTTCTTAGGTTGACATAGGCATTATTGAGAGGAAAATTTCTACATCTATTAATGAAAGAGGGAAAAGGAAGTTATTGTTGTACCATGTCATTAAACCCAAATTATTAAGTATGTATCAGATGAAATCTTGGTCTTGTTTGCAGTACTGTAAATATTAACTCTTCACTTGAGAAGAAATGTCTTCAATTCCTTTAAACATGTCAAAAGCTAAAATTTTATCCAGCAATTTTCCCAGTTGATTCAATATTAATAAAAAAGAGGATGTGACGTGCAAGAATTATCTGGGTAGCAGTACTTTTTTTGTCTCCATTTATCCTACTGTTCTTACAAATATAAAATTTCCAATTTCATGATGGTAGGGTTTGGTAATTTTACTTAGATGACCTAGAATAATTAGTAAGCTTTTACCTTAGTATAATGATGAAGCTAATGATAATGAATCTAACAAATTATTCCCATCTAATAAATGTTATAATATGATATTGTTAATAGCTGTTAATTATATTAGTAAAAACCTGTCATGTTAATTATCAATATAATTTAGTAGTGAAATGTGAGAAGGTAATGAAATGATACACCCATTTGGTTAATGGGACTTATATCAAGAGAAGCAAACTGAACAGCCATCATAATCTTAACTTGAAAGGGCACAGTGTTGGCAGTTGGGATCAGACAGATATACAGGTGAAAGACTGTAGTAGAGAAAAATGATATATTGTATGTTTTGTTTTTGCTGAATAAATAATCCTGTTAGCCATTTAAATGAAGTGAATGCAACAGATGAGATGATGTTCTTTTTTTCAAAAGAAAATTACTGGTTTTGTTTTGGTTTAATTTATCCTGAAAATAATTATGGTTCTACTAAAGAGAATGTGCTGAGAAAAAGAATGAAGTAGTCTCAGTAACTCAAATGGGAGTAACAGATTTTTGTAAAAGTCTGTAGGAGTATTAATGTTCACATACATGTATAATATGCAGTTATCTTTAGACAGTATCCAGTGTTGAAATATATTGAAAAATAGCGATTGATATCAAATTTAGAATTTTCTAATACTGGTTTTAAATAAAAATACTCTGAATACAAAGGCAGTAGTGCAAGTTATGTATGGGACAAACTTTTTAGTAGGTCCTGCTGTGGTAGGACAAGGCATAATGGTTTTAAACTAAAAGAAGTAGACTTAGACTAGATATAAATTACAGAATCATAGAATAATAGAATGGTTTGGATTAGAAGGGATCTTCAAAGGTCAAAAGGGACCTCTATAGGTCACTTCCAACTGAAACTATTCTATGATTTTATGATATGGATCTTGAAAGGAATATGGTCCTTGAGCAAGAATTCCACAGTATCACCTCTGCAGTATTTTGCTATAGGTTTAATCAATGTGTTGGAAAAAAAAAAAAAAAAAAAGAGACCAGGTTCTGAACTTATCTGTGTGATTTCAAATACAGTTTAGCAGAAATCATCCATAGTTTCATTAAAAATTCACCCAAATTACATTTTCCTAAAAGGCTTGAGGAGAGCTGCTGTGGAAAGGATCATAATATGAGAATGTTGCTAGTGCTAGAACAGACAAAACACATACATGGAAAGTAGAATGTCACAAGACATGAAGGGAATAATATAGAAGACCCAAGAATTAAAGCATACACAAATGTTGCAGGAAAAAGGGATCTGTGGGAGCGAAGCTACTCTTAGTTGATTGTTAGTAGGAAATGCAAAATGCTTTGCAGGAACAAGTATTATTAAATGCTTGAGGTAGCTCCATGCCTCCTGACTTTGTAAGCAAAACTCTCAGGAACAGAGAGAAACTCCTGTGCTGCCAAGTGTTACATGCATGATGATCTGCAGTGGTCTTTTATGTGGTTTCCAAAGGGATGCAGGATGAGTTTAAAAAAATACAGGAAGGTAACATGAGATTGGAAATAGGAATCATGAACAGTGACTGCAGTGAAGACAAAGAAATTTTACCTTACAATCCAGATCCCATGGCACTGTTGGTTGATACTGCTGCTACAGATCTACTGCTCACAAGACCTACGAAATAACTCCTGGTAGCTGTAGCTTTTTAAACTGAACACACAGAATGCTTGTCAGCAACTGTATAACAGATCTTAGTGATCATAGAATCATTTAGATTGAACAAGACCTTTAAGATCAACTCCAGATGTGTATACTCACATCCAGTCATATGAATATATATGGGGGTTGGACTCGATGATCTCTGAAGGTCCCTTCCAAACCTTAATATTCTGTGATTTTGTGATAAGGCTAAAAGTATCAAAAGATATACAAAACTCAGGCCTCAGATATGCAACATATCTTTAAAGCAAAGAGTAGAATATGTAAGAAGATAAAATATGATCTGGAAATGTTATCACCTCATATAATTATCGTCAAAGATTAAAAGAAACTATAGCTTTGGAAAAAACTTTTAGTGAATGGCAGAAATAATGAAAAACTTATCCAGACAGTTGAAGGTGAAGCATATTGAGATAAAGAGCTCACTGTGTCATGTACGTTGATCATCTAAAGCAACAGCAGCTCCATGACTGAATACTCATTAAAAATCTTGAGTGTTTCTGGGATATTTTGAAAATTCAGGAAGGAAAGAAGGAAAGAAGCAAAATATAAAAATGAACTGTGTTAGTTCAATTAGCCTTGAACAGAAATTTGAGAAAATATCTGTGAAATTATGTGATGTGAAGACAATTAGAGGCAATGAATTTTCCTTGGTTTTGCAGTCTAAGTCTTTGGGTATGTTTTTGTCAAATATGTCTGGATTCAGAGGTATGATTAACATCTTTTGCTGGTGAACTGATCCATCAAGGATACCTTTGCTCATAGCAATGATCCCATAAATGCTATGATTCTCATAAGCCATTGTCTCTCATCTTTGCTCTCTTCTAATTATTTCTAGTCTCTTACAGTGCCTTATCTGATACAAAATTGGGTGTTACCAAGAGAACTTCAGGCTTTAATTGAGGCTAATATCTCTGGTGGATAAGTAGACTTATTCTTTATACTTTCAATCATTTTATGATTTTAGAAAAATATGCACAATACTGTCACCTGCATTTCATTAGACTGCTAGAACAAGTGGGAGAAATTTTGTAGAAAGGCCTTTGACATTGTTGGCATATTTTCATTTACATATTTAAGAATAATGAAAGAAGGTTATTTTACAAAAGAAAAAACTCAGTTACAGGAAGACTTGAAGGCAAAATCTGACACACCTCTTTAATAAAATAGAAGGCTTGTATATTAATCTGTATTATTTGCAGTACTTTCATCCAAATACAGTAACAGCAATGCTGCCATATATTGAGAAATGAAAAAAGTATAAATAATATGATCTTGTCTGAACTTGATTAATTGTAAATAGTGTTGACTTAAAAATATTGCGATGTGAACTATCAAATATATTTTATAAATCATTTAAAAGTTTGTCTAATTCAAGTTTTGTTTCTATAGCTTGTTGGTGTTCAAACAAACATGTTTAATCGATTTGTTGTGGTTTAATTGGGTGGTAGTTTTGTGTGCCTTAAGAAAAAGTGAAATGACCAGACTGGTGTTCCTAATAATTAGACAGATTCTGAAGGTAGCATAGGAATTCATTGAGTAAGAATATATGTGGGGTTAGAAGTTAAAGTGATATGGCTTAAGAAATCTGATTTTATTTTGATGTGTATGTGATGTGAGTTGTATATTTTCATATATCTAATTAACTGTATACATAAAATAGATTTTTAAAAAGGTCAGAATAAAGCTTGCAGAGGAGAAGTGGTTCATCAGATCATATGCAAAGCAAAAGAATTAATAATATACAAATGAATGTACAGAATTATATTTTAATATTTTCTTAACTTTCCTTTTTGGTGAGGGGAGATAAGTCTCTGACAATATAAATTAAACAGAAGAGGAGCTTCTGTACCTGTTTGTAAAGTGGCACTAACAATAATTTATCCCTGTCAATGGCAAGTGTGCACCAAAGTTACTTTCATTGTCATTTTTATAAAAGCAAAGTGCTTTCTGGATGGAAGTGTTTTAGACCATTTAACTTAGGCTTATATGTTTACTCAGATGACATTCTTTTCATCTAATCATATGTCTATGAAATTATCAATGTGTATTAATTATAATACATAATAAAAATGTATAATATTTTGTAATGCAAGTGTCATTTATAGAGCACTTATTGACATAAAATAATGGAAATTTTAAATTCAGTTAACAGTGCATGCTTAAGATATCAATTAGTAGTGAATTATTCAATAATCACTGCATTAATTACTGCCTGAAAGTCTGAGGGTTGTATTTATCCATATTTCAAACTGGGTCATCATATTGGTATCTTCTGGCCTTAGAATTAGTATTCCCAGTTCTCATTGCTCTGCCAATGCAGTAGAAAGAAATCCCTAGTGAAAATGAGATCTAGATTCTATTAACCCATATAAAAGACAGCTACATTATTAATACAAAATTTTGCATGTCTACAGTTCTTCTGTTTTCAAAATGTTATGCTGTAATTGGCTGCATTGCACTGCCCTGCAAAATAGTGACATAATATTATTTGTATGCCTCACTCAGTGTGATATAGCCATCTGGTAGAAATATAGTTTTAAAGCTATCTGATGCAATACATGATGCATGCTTTTGAAAATTTAACTAACTTTCACACAGCAGGTATTGGCAAAAAGTGTAAATATCAGTACCTGATTAGACTGCATTTTAATTTAACTTGAAATCCTGTAGCTTTCCTGAATACTGTATGTTTTAAAAGTGATTAACAGCTATTTCGAAGGTAGTAAGCAAATAATGGCTAAATAATTATTTTGTTTAAAATGACATGTTTTACAAGAAATTATCTAATTAATAAACCAGACCTACAAACACCTCCCATACATTCTGTATGATATTTATACTTCTTAGCACTGCTGAGTCATATGAACCTGTACCGGTGTTCCAGTTTGGTAGGAATGTTTTAGCTGGGAAAAAAGAGATCCCATTTTCAGTTCAACATCTTGCTTGCTTTGACTGGTTTTTATTGTATTTCTGTTCTGAATGAGGAAACTAGTAAGTTAGTCTTAATTTTTTCTTTCATTGCAAAAGATGAAACCCACAAAGTTTAGACACTCAAAAAACTGACAAATATAGACAGAGGAAATCTCAGCCTTCTTAATGGCTGCTCCTAATTCTTGATGAATCCAAGTGCCTTGTTTCAGATTCTGTCATCTCTGTCATTCTGGCATGTCTTCTTTTGGAGGTTCCCTTCTCAAATACTTCAGATTTGCGGTGCTCCAAAAGCAGCATCCCAAGCATGATGTCTCCTCCAGCACCTTCCTGGTTTTCAGCTTGAATGCACATTTTTAAAGTCAGACCTTTCAATAACTGACTGATGTGCAGCTTTTAAGGAAAACACATTTCAACTCTGAGGCAAAAGTTAATAGCTGCACACCTCCAAAGAATATTCCCTAACTTATTGATGTACTCTCAAGCATGGTCTGTTAACCTGCTCTTCAGAAAAAAATATTTAGCTGCTTCACATACAAAGCCCTGTCTTCTAAAAGCAGCTGTTTTCAGTAACAGTTTGTGATCAAAGGAATATACTGTATGTAATGGAAGGGTTAAAATAAAAAGACACAGATGGCTGTATGTGTGTTTTGGGCTGGAAGGTGTTGTCCTGTGGAAGACTACCTGTCGTGATACCAGTACAATTTACATTATATGTTACAGTAAGTTTCATGTCTTGGGATCTGGGTGTCACCTAAAATTGGCTACCTTACTATTTTTTCATCCTGTGAATTTGCTGAAAACAGGTTTATGTGAAAGACTTCCATGTACAGCAATTTATGATATTTGGAAAAAATTGCTCTTAAGTAGAGGCTACACATTTTACAAAAGAGGTTTTATTTTTTTTAATTCTGTCCTGTGCAGAGAAAATTAACTACAGTGTCTGTGATGGCACCCAAAGGTATGCAGATTGCTGAATACTTCTGGTTTCTCAAGGTCAAATCAAACTGAAGGCAATCATTCCTCATCTGACTATGCTGAGCCAAGTTGCTTCCTTTGGCACGGGTACCACATCCTAAAAAAGCAGATTTTTCTTGATTGTGGGCAGGTGGTTAGAATATCATATAGAGCTCATTTTTGACTGTCAAAATCGAAAATATTTCTCAGCCAAGGGTAGATATAAGTACATCTGTTAACTATTAAACCGTGGAGAAAAAAACATTTTCAAAGATTCAAATGAAAAGAAATCAGAATTTCAGACCGATTTCTGTGAAAATGAAAAAAGAAATATAACAGTAATTCCATTAAATTCTGATGAAGAAAATTATGACAACTCTTACAGACTCTGCTCTTAGACTACTAATAATTTAACTACAGTTTGAGCAACAGTAGCATGGGTCTTTATTACTAAGCTCTCAAAAACTTTGGTAAAACCTGAAGTATTTTTTGCTCATACTGGTACAGTTTTAACAGATGCTTGAATATGTATCAAAATCTGAGTATATTAGTGTCTTTGCCTGTGCTATTCCTAAACTGAACCTTTAAAATGGGAAGAGTATGAGGTGTTAAACAGGATTTATTTTTACTTTAAAGACACTAGTTTTCAAGAAGTGAAAAACTACGCTTTGTTAAGAGGCTTTCTTTAAAAGATTGTTCAGTAATTATAACTCATGGTAATGAACTGGGCATGAAATTAACAAATACTAAGTTAATTATTACTTCCACCAATTGTTCTCCTAAGAATTGATTCAGACATCTTCTAAATTTAATTAAATGCTTCATGTGTGAGAGCTAAAAAGAGGTCAAGATATCAGGCAAAGTCAGATAAATGAGACTAAGAATAGAAAGAACTAAGACAGAAAAAACTAAGAAAGAAAAAAAAAATTTGCATCACTTTCAAAATATACAGTACATTATTGACTTCTTTTGTAACAAAGGCCTCTTGGAAGTAGTTGATGTAAAATTCCTTCTGATGAATTGTGCTCTTAGTTGATATTTTGCTTGAGGTTTTTATGTTTTGCTATTGTCATCAAACAGTGCTAGAAGCATTGCAAAGTCCTTGTTGGTTTTATAGCATATTAATTTTTCACAAAAGTATTGATCATTATACTTATATCTATTATTATTTACATGTTCCTAAATCTAAAAACTGGATGGCAGTTGCTTGCAAAGTTAACCTTAAGAAAATGGGTTGAGTCAACATTTCTCCTTCTCAGAAATTGTTGTAAAATTTGTGTTAGTAATTTGGCATTATAGAATTGCACAAAATGATGGGAAATAGTTCTTTTTCAACATGTTTAGTTAAAATAGTTAGCTAGTGAAATAAATGAATGCTCATTTGTACATTTAGAGCAAGAGCCATACCACCAATGTAGTTCACACACGTGATCTCCTCGCAATTTAGTCCAGAGATTAAAGAGTTTAATTTCTACAAGAGTCATGTGATAGAGGGGAAGTGCTACTAATTGATTAATTTTGATTGTGAAACAATTTGTGCACTCTTCATAGCAGAGGAAACTACAAGCCTGGGCTTTTTTTTTTTTTTTTAAAGTCAATATAGTATTTTAATATAGTCTAATTAAAAATAATCTACTGTCATTAACCAAATACAGCTTTCTGAATCCTTAGCCTTGTTTGCTTGCATGAATCATTTATTGATCTGCTGTGGAGTAATTCAACAATGAAATTATATTTAAAATTATAAACAATATTAAGTAATGGATGATCCTATTTACTGTAACTTGAGTTTATTGCACAGTTCATTACTAATTCATGCAGTGAAAAACTCAAGTTTTCAAATTTCACTTGCATTCTACAGGACAGTCTTTTCAAGAGGATTGTTAAAGTGGATGCAAAGTTCATAGATAACAGCCCTATCTAAATTCTATAATAAAATTTTGAAGGAATTGTCTTACAAAAATAGATTTTTGTGCTTCTCTTTTGTTCACAGGTATAAAAGTGACTATTGTTTATGATATAGCTTAAATTTTTCTCTGTAGGACCTACATGTGGGAAAAAAATGATGATTTATATACCCCATACATGAAGTGGCAGAAGATTTTACATTTAACTGCTGAGTTTACAGATGGATTTATCAATGCAGCATCAGTCCTACCTACTAAAATAGATAATTAGAACTGCTGCTTCTGTTTTGTTTCCATTTCCTTTTCTCCCCTATTCCCTTAATACATTTATTAACATCATAAATTTTAACTCTACTTCCTCTAAGTCAAAACTTCTTGTATACAATCAACTGCTTTTTTCAATATGAGGATTTATACATGCTTCCTTTTTAATCACTGTAAAAGATTTTATTTTCATAATTTTATCATTTTTTTCTAGTTATTTGAAGAGTAGAAAAGACATATGTATTTTCCTCCACTGAAAAAGAACCAATATAATTATTGCAGTTTGTATTTTTTTTCTTCTTACCTTAGGCCTTAAAGAACACACTGTACACCTGTGTTATGCCTTTCTATTTTCACGGGGTCTCTGTAAACCAGATTCTTTTTGTTTTGTTTTTTTCCCAAGTACCTATTTCAAAGTTGTGGGGGGTTTTTTTGTTGTTTTTTTTTTTGTTGTTGTTGTTGTTGTGGGGTTGGTTTTTTTTGTTTTTTGGGGTTTTTTTTTGTTTGTTTGGGTTTTTTTTTTTTTTCTTTTTTTTCTTTTTTCCCCTCTTCTTTCTTGTTAGGGATTTCCTAATTGTAGTAAAGAAAGAGATTATTTGTGGGTAGATTACGTCTGGTCTGAGATGGAGTCACTGACTGGCATTTGCCATATTATTTTCCTGACATTTATGAGGTAAACATGTCAGGAGAATTTACTTTCAAATCCTTTTACACTTCTGGGTGAAATTCAGTCTTGTACGTGAAGCCTGTAAAGGTACAACAATCTACTATTCAATTTTCAGAGTGTCTGATCAGACAAAACAGAATTAATGGCCAACTTCTCTCAACCTATATCTTAAAACATGTTTCTAGTAAAATATAACATCATATGGTAATTTATAAAAGAAATCATCTTTAAAAGAACATTATGGAATCTCGTATCATAAATATTTTTTTGTTGTCCAGACTGTACGTCATATTAAAGAAAAGGAAGTAATCACATAGTAATAAATTGCTCTTTTAACATAATTAAATTATTACTACTCTTTGCATTTAAGAAATCATATATTTACCAACTCAGGACAGTATTGCTTTTTTGTTTCGAATGGTTTAGGAGCTCAGTCTTGAATAATGTGTAATATGAAACTGTTCTAAAAATGAAAATCTTAGTCTTATTTCCTGCAAATGAGCTTTTAGTTTTTCAGCTTCCAATGAAAGTACAGGTAGAACTTCCATTAGAATATAGTTCTGGCATGCTTATCCTTTTAGCTGCGAAAAATAACTGTTTGAAATAACACTGGTTAGGTTTTGGGACTTGCAAAGTTACACAAAATTAATAAAAAGCACCCTTGGGGGTTCCTTATTCCTCTAATATTTCATTGTCTCTAGGTTATTAATTAGTTTGTAAACATCACCAAAACCAGTTTTCTGATTTTAACTGATGAATATCCCTGATCAATACTGTTGCACAGTTCAGCTGAATCTCCCAGTCAAAGTAATTTTTTCTCCGCAGTTGATTTTATTTAGAGTGTGTTCCTTCTGCCTTCTGCTTTGGGGGCATATCTTCCAGACAGTGAAAGTGATGAGCAGCTGGAGGCAGCAGTCTAGATCAGAAGTCTGTTTCTGTCTATGGACAGACTTGGTTATCCAAAACAAAATAATAGGTATCACTAACTGTAGTTCCACCTGTAAATGCTTCATCATGGTAATAATTTGGTGTACATCACCAAATCACTTCTTTGCATGAATGATTGCAGAATAACAGACCCCATCTGAAAGCAAGCGAAATGTATGGCAGAAGGCAGACTGGAATTATGAAAATGACAGCTACTTGGGAGCTAAATACAGGAATTTTGCATACTCTGCACCTCAGCTTTAGGACTTATCTGTAGTTTGTCATTTTTGTAATATCAGGACATGCTGAGGCACTGCTTCAGTATGAATTTCTGTGGAGAATGGCTTGACTCATCAGTGTCAATTTTTTTGCAGCACTTGGACTTCTCTTACAGGTTTCCTTTAAGTTTATCCTGTTTAGCTTGTTACAGCTGAAGAAATCCTACCTCCAGGACATATGCATTATAGGAATCCAAGCTCTGAATCTGAGGCCAGTTCAGATACACCAGACTATTTCTGATGAGCACCAAACACTACCCCAGAAGAAAAGCATTCTCAGTACAATATGTTTGTATGACTGTAACTGTGTCCACTGGAATTTACCTGAGATAAAATCTGATGGTTTAAAGAATTGTTACTACTGTCATGTCATTTCTGCCAAAATAACATAATAAACAGGCCCCAATAGTGCAAGCATCTCATACAAAATTCTTATGTGTTTTGACTTGAGTAGCATTCTTAAAGTCTAAAGGACTTCAGCACAGCTTTTTTTTAAGGACATGTTGGATGGTATACAAGGTCAAATTCCCAAACCAGAAATATATATATTTTCCTAACAAAACATTGTAAATGTTTCTTTTTAATTGATTAGACATTTTTCAAATTCTTTCCAGAACCATTGGATACAAAAAGAAGTATGTGAAAGTTCCACGTGGGCATATTTGGGTGGAAGGTGATCACCATGGACACAGCTTTGACAGCAATGCTTTTGGCCCAGTAAGTCAATTCTCTGCATATCACTTAGAATTTGTAACTGAAAAGGAATACAGCAAGAACATATGTGCAATATGTGCAATACAGCAACAAATTCTTTGTGATTGTATTTTTATTATTTTTATAAGAATTATTAGACTTGATAAAATATCTTGTTCATCAGAGATTGAGTTTGCTGTTAACTATTATAAAAGGATTAAAGACTTTGCCACATGAAAGGAGAAGTAGAGATTTTAAATTTGGAGGGATGTACTGGAGGAGTAGCCAGAGGGTGATCCAACTCCCTGTAGCTGACAGATGCTCCCTGAGGGCATGGTGCCAGCTGATGTAATCTGGAATGGTTCCCTTTTAGGAGCTCAGCTCAGTGCCAGTGCTGGGATAAAGAATTAGGAAACTGTAACTGTGCTTAGTAGATATTATCTGTTAAATTGGTCTGTGGATGATTGCAGACATATTTCAAAACTTTACCAATAATAAATATTTGTTTTCTTTGTATAAGAGGGCCATTTTCATATCAAATAAAGACAAACCTTAACATGAAAAATCTGTTTCTTGACTGGTAAATGTGGGTATCTGTTCATCAGGAAGATAGTAGATGTTTTCTCTGCACTCCAATTTTGGTTTGGTTTGGGTTTTTTTACACCATGTAGATCCCTGATCTAGTTTTAACTTAATCTAGCATGCAAGAAAAAATTGCATAAACTGTGCATCCTGTTGTGGAAATACAAATCCTTTTTTCCTTAATCCATATGCAGGTTTTTGACATGTGTCTTTACAAGAAAATGCTCTTCTAATGTTACAAAAAAACTACTAGTTTTCACAGGGAAGTTGTAAAGGCTAGATTTTACCACCCTTATACATTTCATGTCTATTTCATACAGAAGTGACTCCACTGACTTTAACTGAATTAATTGCAGCAACAACCTTGTGACTTTGTCTGGCTTCTGGAAATTTAGCCCAATTACTAACTTTAAATAACTTGTTCGAAAGGGAAAAAAAAAAAATCACAAAAAAAAAAATCACAAAAAAAAGGCCTACTATCTGGTTTAGAGTATGTGATGCCATCGCCTCTCTTTTGATTTATTTCACTTTAGTTTGTTCTTGCTTTTCTTGCTATTTTTCATTATTATTCTCCTGCTACTATCTTCTGAGTTTTTTAACATCTAGTTTTAGAGGGTCTTTCCTGCAGGATTTAATGCAGTCTATCTTGTGCAGGTATCTCTTGCCTCCCTTATTTGGCTTTTCTTTTTCTGTCTTGCTTTCTGTTCCAAGATAAATTTTAGTCATAAAACCACTAATCTTCTTTTCACTTACAAATATATTGTCAATGTAGACTCAGAGCATAAGGAAACTTTAATAGTTGGGCTATGGTTTCAGATTTACAGCAGCTCACACAGAAATTCATGCAAGGTAGAAACCTCAAGGTGAGCACCATGCAGCTTTCACTCAAGATGGTATATTGGAGTACCTCTAAATATCATCAGATTTTTATGAAATTCACTTATAAGTAATAGAAATCACCTTCTCAAGGCTTAGACCTCACATTAGTTTTCAGCTGCTAGCGAACATCAGATAGTATATAATTTCTCTTACAGCAGTGGCATCTTTCGAGAACTAGTGGATGTTTTTTGACAGTGAATTCTTTAGCTTTCTGCAGGAAGAATACCCTTTGTATTGTGTTGATGAATATATTATGGACAACTGCTGAAAATAGATATTTTTATCTGAAATTAAATTACAGCAGCAATTGTTGAATGCAGGCAAAAGGGGGCAGACGAGATCACAGGGATGGAAACTAGCTTGAGAATAACAACATATAGAAAATTTTCATCTGTAGAAGAAAATGGAAATGTATTTACAAGGACCTGCAGGACCTCAGGTTCTTTTACATTCTATACATATTAGATTTTAGGTTACTGGGACATTTTCTACCCCTCTGTGTGCTATACTGCAGAGATCACTTGCCCAAGTGAATGAAAATATTAAAATCACTCTCGTCAAGCCATTCAGAAGGTATGTTCTTAGCTTAAAAACATTATCTCTTATAAGACTGCAGCAGTCATAAGGAACAGAATGCACAATGGTAAGACATGAACTCATTTTTCTGTTTTTTAGAATATAGGTCACTTAAGATTTTAGGTTAAATGTTATATCTGTCACAATTCTGACTTGAAAAAACATATATATTTTCTTGGATCAAAAGTAAAAATAGTGTATTTTTAAAGTAGACTATGTTGTAGACTAACATTTTTCTGAATTTCCATGAAATCTTGTAGTAGAAAGGCATGTATAGTGTATACTGTCAGGGACAGTAATGTTTTGTGGATGAGCTTAATGAGTTACATGGGGCATAAAAGGAAATTAGGGAAAACAGATTGAGAACAGATGTTAGAGTCATTTTTTCTCTTGGAGAATAACAATATGTGTAATGGCCTAATGGGTGAGGTTAATAAAGCAAAAGCCCTGATACCAATCAAGTTCTAAATTAGATGCACCTTTGGAGAGATAACATATTTCTGAAATGTAAAACCTTTGCAGATTAAATGAACTTTACTTAGTTCATAAAAATATTATAAAATAATTTTTATTATCTCTTGTTATTGCATTGGTTTTATAGGACTAAAATCAGAATGTTAGGGAACAGAAAGACATTTTCCTGGATCATGTAAATAAAATGAAAATGTTTTAACTAAGATTTTTAAAGGATTAATATTTCCTTTCTGATTAGCTATGTCACCATCTAAAATTAAAACCTTAACTGATATTACAAAAATAACAGGACATCTGTGGGTGGTACTGAATTAGAAATGTTATTAACTGTCCATATGATAAAAATTTAAATATTATTTGCCTTTCTAGAATATTGGACTAAATTAAGTAGTGCATGGTTATTGTACGTTGTCTTTAAAAAATATGCTTTGTGTAATACACAATGACTGGTGTTACGTAACACTTGCTTTGATATGTCTGTGTTTCAGTTTTGGAAATACATATCACTGGAAAATCTATTTCAATAACCTGGACTAGAGTAGAAACTTCTACACGCTTTCAAATTATTACAGAATTAAGTTAAGCTTTTATGATATTATTCCTTAATTGGCATACTACAGGAATATAATAATGAATATCTTATATATATCTTAATATGTGTAGAGTTAGCATCCAGCAGCGTAGAGATGATTATACAATCAACGTATAAGGGTATCTGAGAAATAGTTATTAATAAGCGCTTACAATAACTGTTTTGGTGAGTTTTTATTCCTGTTAATAGCACTGTCAGAATTTAAAGAAAATAACAACACAAACTAACAAGAAAACTCACAAAGAAACAAATTAAAAAACCAAACAGTCACACACACACAAAAAAAAAACCCACAAAAACAAACAAACAAACAAAAAAAAACCAACCCCGAACCAAACCAAAACAAAAAATCCTGTTCCATTTTATCTTATAGCGATTTCTTTTTAAAATATAATATTCTTATTACAACATTTCTGTTTCCAAGCGCCTCCAAGCTGAGGATAGGAAACAGCTTTATAAAATTAGGGCTGGAAGTCAATGGCACTCTTTCAGCTGTCTTGTAAAGGACTTGAACAAAAGCTCATTAAAATCAATGAGAGATTTCTATTGGCTTTAATGGCTTTGGATAAGGCTCTTTATGAGCAATCCAGTGTAAGGGCAAAAAGGCTATTATCCTCCTTATCTTCCTGGGAAACCTGAGACACAGGTAGGTTGAGTCATAAAACATTTTTTTGGCTCATCCAGGTCCCTATCCTAGTCCTTTTACTAAAAATACATCTGTTTTTAAATGTGTTTACTCTCAAAACTAAATCTTGTTGATCTTGAGCCTGGCTTTTTGTTTAGCAGAAGTTTTACATTCATAAGCCTCTAATGAGCAAATTGCTTTTATTCAGCATTACTGTAGAGGTTGTTTTTATGACTTTCCATATAAGCAGTTCTGTACTATAAGTTCATTCAGTAAACGATCTGGAAAGCATTACTATCTTACCTATTTTTTCTTTCAGCAGCACAAACCTGTAGAATGTGACTGGAAAACTCTATACACTAGAATCACATTAAAAATAAGTGAATATGCTGATTTTTTTTTTAGTTATTTTAATTTGCTTTTCAAAGGCTATCATCATCTTTTTCAGATCTAAGACAGAAATGGTTTACCTGATAACTTTCACTGGGCAAGTTCAATTAATAACAGCAATGGAATGTTATAATTTTTTTTTTTTAACTGATCTATTATTTCTCTCTGTAACTACTGTTACTGAATACAAGTTGTCAAAACCAGAAAATATGAAAAGTTCATTGGACAGTAAGGTGAATTGAAATAAGACACTCTTAAGTGAAGTACAGTTCATGGTGAAGAAAATATTTCAACTGTCTGCATCCTATGAGAATAGCCCTACTTCATATGCTTTGTCTCCTTCTAGGAGACGTTCAGAGTACAACTGAAAGAAGAAGCAGATATCTTTCAGTAGTTCAGGATTATTTACATAACATCAAACAGTGCATGCCACATGTCCTGAAGTGTACATCATCTTGGTGATGATCTTGCCATCTGCTGAAGATTTCATTTATGAGCTGTAAACTAGTGCAAGAATCACATATCACCCTGAAATGGAGCAGTCTCTAAGGCAAAAGGTGGGAAGTGTTTAACAGCTCACAGCAGTACCCTGAACAAAACCATGTTAAAATTGCAGTTACTTAGACAGGACTTGCTGTTCCCACAAAATTCTGCCAGGTCTAGAAATACCCAGTGCCCCATTTCTGTCCCCATACTCTAACCAGACATTTAGAAAATCTTAATACAAATAGTTTTGGTAGCTGGGTCTCAAAACCTATTTTTTCTTAGTTTAGACCGAAGTCAAAAGGAGATAGTCAAGCACTGTGAAACAAAAGTGTGATTTTAGCAAGATAAGTGCTTACACTTATAGAGTTACTGTAGGTAAGGATAACAGTGATTGGAAAACAATCATTGAAAGATGGGAATGACTTACTGGAACTTGTCTAACATCAATTTGCTGCCTGATATAGCTTCTTTTGCTTTCTTTTTGCTACCACTGCAACCAGTACTTGCACCTTCATTTCACTCTGTAAACGTAGCCTTGGAGAGCGGCATGACTCTTATGGGACAATTTCTACTTTTTCTTTTGAGTATTAAAGAAGAAATCATAGAATCATAGAATGGTAGGGGTTGGAAGGGACATCTGGAAATCAAGTCCCACCCCCCTGACAGAGCACGATCACCTAGGGCAGGCTACATGGGAACAAACTCAGGCAGGTTTTGAAAGTCTCTAGAGGAGACTCTCTGGGCAGCCTGTTCCAGTGCTCTGACACCCCCAAAGTAAAGTAGATTTTCCTCATGTTGAGATGGAACTTCCTGTGGTCCAGTTTGTGACCATTACCCCATGTTCTATCACAGGGCACCACTGAAAACAGACTGGCCCATTCTACTTGACACCCACCCTTCAGATATTTGTAAACAAATGAAAGCTGTGTTTAAACAAAATGTGTAATGCAAATATGCAATCAATGACATTCCATAATATTGGCCACTGGCAAAAATTAAATAGGTAAACCTGTTTGCTATCAGAAAAAAGACTTTGCATATGTTGCATGGAGTTGCTTGTAATAAATAGCATGCATGCACAGCTTGAACTTGTAAAAGTCTATGATGAATAAAATGGATAGAATATTATGTGATATGAGTGATGATAAATAAACCTCAAAGGGTAAATATGCTTGTCCCTTTTGAGCGATTATATGTAAAATGCAGATTGGAATGGTGGCTTGTATATTGAGAATGAGAATTCATTCCGGGAGCTGCTGAATAGGAGCCTTGATAATAAGATTGGATGGCCTCACTGTCCATTAAATTATCATGACTAACTACATTTGCAGTCTAGAGAAAAAAAACCAACAAGTCTTCTATGGCAGTTCTAATTGTCTTATAAAGTAAAATATTTAGCTTGATTGTAGTCTAAACCAATGCAGAAAAATCAATCTTTCAAGTTGCCTAGCTATCAACAATCCAAACAGGACTTTCTCTCTGGACTGTTTCTACCTAACTGAAGCATTCTTGACAATACGCTCAAAAAGCTTTTCCTTCTTTTTGTTATTCAATTAATGTCATTGGGATACTTTCTAAGCACATCCAGAATAGAAAGTGTTTTGAATGTTTGTTTTGACTAAAAACTCTCAATTAAATCTGTTCTATTTATTAGCAATGGAATGCTCATGACAACTTGTAAAATAGCAGAAAGTTTGGGGTTTTGTCTTAGTCATGTGAAATCTTAAACATTTTACACAGTCTAGCTAATTTTCATTATTAGTGTTCTTGGAAGCGTTACTGTTATTTTCCATTGTACTATGCAAAAAGTTTCAGTCATCCTGTTTATGAAAAAAGGTTTATGTTTATTGACTGCATCAGTCGACAAGGGTAGACCTATGGATTTCTTCTATCTCGACTTCTGCAAGACTTTTGACACGGTCCCCTACAACATCCTTCTCTCTAAACTGGAGAATTACAGGTTAAATGGGTGGACTGTTCAGTGGATAAAGAAATGGCTAGATGGTTGCATCCAGAGAGTGATGGTCAACAGCCTGATGTCCAGATGGAGGAAGGTGATGAGTGGTGTCCCTGAGGGGTCTGTGCTGGGACCAGTGCTGTTTAATATCTTCGTTACTGATATTGACAATGGCATTGAGTGCACCCTCAGCAAGTTTGGAGATGATACCAAGCGGGGGGGTGCAGTTGATATGCCAGAGGGCCGGGGCAACCAGCATTAGCTCTGTAGGCTTGGAGAGGATATACTGGAGAGCAGTTCTGTGGAAAGGGACGTGGGGCTGCTGGCGGATGAAAAACTGGATATGAGCCGGTTTGTGCAATCACAGACCAGAAGGCCAATCGCATCCTGGGCTGCATCAAAAGAACTGTGGTCAGCAGATCAAGAGAGGTGATTCTGCCACTCTGCCCTGGTGAGACCTCACCTGGAGTACTGTGTCCAGTTCTGGAACCCCCAGCACATGAAGGATGTAGACATATTGGAGTGTGTCCAGAGGAGGGCCACCAACATGATCAGGGGAATGGAGCATCTCTCAGCTGAAGACAGACTGAGGGAGGTGGGGCTGTTCAGCCTGGAGAAGAGAAG
>JANIJG010007045.1:26056-59115 GCA_024611175.1 Megaceryle torquata | reverse complement strand
GAGGAGGGCCACGAAGATGATCAGGGGGCTGGAACACCTCTCCTACGAGGACAGGCTGAGGGAGCTGGGATTGTTCAGTCTGAAGAAGAGAAGGCTCAGGGGAGACCTAATAGCAACCTGAAGGGAGCTTCTAAAAAGACTGGAGAGGGCCTGTTTACAAAGGCCTGTAGGGAAAGGACGAGGGACGATGGTTTTAAATTAGAAAGGAGTGGATTTAGATTAGAAATAAGGAGGAAGTTCTTTACCGTGAGAGTGGTGAAGCACTGGAACAGGTTGCTGAGGGAGGTGGTTGAGGCCCCATCCCTGGAGACATTCAAGGTGGGGCTTGATGAAGCTCTGAGGAACCTGCTCTGGTTGAGGATGTCCCTCCTCTCATCGGGGGGTTGGACTAGATGACCTATAGAGAACCCTTCCAATTCAGACATTTCTATGTTTCTATGTCCTTGTTCACTGTCTGGCAGAAGGAATCTCAGGTATGGTTAGGGAGCACCTAATCATCCTACCTCACTGCACTTGTAACCAAGACAAGAACACAATGCTGGCTGACATTTCAATGTGGCCCATGGGGTTTGTACAACCACAAGGATGGACAGGAATCAAGGTAGTAGGTAACATGATGTGATAACCAGGTCTTATATTTCTTCCATACCAAAGATAGAAATCTGAAGATGATAAATAATTTGGAGTTTACAAGCATGGATCTTGCATCAATAATGGATCAATAATCAGAAAGAAAGAAAAATATAGTTCCACAACACTTGAACTTCTGGTGGAAGTCATGCAATTTTAATAATGAAAATCTGTTCAGCATCAATCAAAGAAATAAAAAAAAACCACACCACTTTTCAGTATTTTATGATGGCAAAATGAATTATCAGGTTTTTTTTTTAGAGTCACTTCATTGTGTTTCTTAAGAGCATAGTAAATGGTCCCTGCAATCACTGCTTTACAGCCATTGGATTAATGCATGTTAAGTAGTACTTATGCAATATTGCATATTGCTAGAGCTTATTAAAACCAGAGCTATTGTTTGTAGAATATAGCTTTGACTTGGTACACAGCTGAGAGAGGAAAATTAAGAGCTACAGTCCTTCCCAATTTTACTTTTGAATCACCTCAGTGAGACTTAGGTTTTTTTATGGTTAAGCCAGATAGAAGTTTTAAAGCCAAAAGCTCATCTTCCTCCCACTAAAAATGCACAAAGGAAATAACAAAGTCTAAAAATCCTACCTTGATACCAGTTTAATATTTTTAGTTCTGTATTATGCCTGATAATATTCACATATTTTCCTATTATACAAACTAAAATTCAGGTATGATTTGCAATTTATTAAAAAACCAGAATTTGTATAATTTAGATGCCAAAATAACAGACTCTTGGACTACTCTGTAACAGATGTGAAACTAGTATCCAACACTGAATTTTGGTCATATACACACTATATCTAATGAAAACCAGGGGAAGCCTGTGACCAAAATAGGGTGTAATACACTAAAAAAGGAGAGGGATTAGAAGAAGTAACTGCCTACAAAGTTCTCTGTGACTGCTGCTTGGCAGGTTATGGATCCTTCACAATTCAGAGACTTTGGCAGAAAAAAAGAACATAGTAGAGGATCTTTTTTACAGTTGTATTGATCATATAAAAGTATTCCAGAATCTTTTTCTTTCTTTTTTTTTTTTCCTTCATATTTTTAATATTTTTTTTTAAATAACATTGTTTTAATGGTGTCACAATCATGGGCTAAGAATTCAAATCCGCTCTTCAAATTGTTGCAAATGTAGGTTTCTACATACAGGATAAACCCAAAATGCCTGAATTACTCTTCCAGACTGAACAGTACTAAAGTGGGCAAGTACTCTGGAATGACAGTATGCATGTTCCCCCAAAACATTCGTGAGATTGCTGCAGCCACTGTGTTCTCCGTATCCTCAAGCTGTAAACAGATAAAACACTCCCCTTTTCAAGCTCAGTATATTGTTGTCACTCTGTTATGTACTGTTGTCTGCTAAGTCCTGTACCACAGGACTTGAAAAACTTCTTTATATACAGATCAGTACTGAAATGTTCTGTTAGCCCTGACACATTTCCAGCTGTTACATATTGTCACTTCAGTTTGGAGGCCCTTACAATTTTACTTGTTTCAATGAGGGCATAAGGTCACAAATAAAAACATTCCCTAATTAACATAAGATCTGATTATATTCTGTGAATAGAGTCATGCAGACAGTAAGTCTACTCTTCCTAGTTATTGATAGCTATTAAAATCTTTGTAGTATCAGAGTAAATTTTTGTTCACATCAGTTTTCAAAGTATCCATTGTCTTTTGAATGAAGGTCAAGATAGTATTACAAAGCAGTTAACTGCTGAATGACAAATATTGAGATTGAACAAGACAAAAAAATGCTAATGAAGAATGCAGTCTTCATGCTTACATTGAATGATGCAAGTAAGAAGAAATGTCTTTTATTTCGTTTGGTTCCCACTCAGGACTGTCTCACTTCTTTCTATATAACATCTGCTGTTAGCTACTCTTAGAGATTTCCTGTAAATATTTCATGGCACAGTATCTCAATTTCAAGTAGTAGTGGTAAAAGTGTTTAAAAACTATAGTTCTTTCTTTCCTTATGTTGCTGAGTACTGGAAATTACTGGTATTGTTGAAGTCAGCAACACTATTATCCTGATTAATTTATACACATACCAGTGCAAACGAGGTAGGTTTGTACAGTGGAATCTTGTCCAAGAAATGGATTCTAATATGTCTGTTAGTTCTTTAATTGTCTAATCAGAAACAAGCCTAAATTTAAAGTAAAGCCTTATTTTATGTTCTTAATGCACATCTTGTCTGACAGGTACAAAGTAATCTTCCTTGTCATGCTGAGCACAGTCCACGTCTATTAGCTTCAGGAGGAATGGTACTCAGCCCTTGCCTAGGCTGGGCCTTAGCAGCTTCATGGCTGTGATATTTGAAGTCTCTGTTCTCAGACCTAGGATTCATGACCTTGTAATCCGTTTAATATTCCAGCAAGATTTCCAAAATATGTTACCCTACTGCATTAATTTAAAGCTCCGTCTTTGTCATTCTGTTGTGCAAATACATATTACTGAGGATTAGTATGTATTTGTGACACTTCTATGTCAATCATGAGGAACATGATCTATTCTTGTATATCCTTCAAAAATGTGGTGATATTAATGCTCTTGGATGGCATCTCTGGGCTGCAGTTATTCTTTTTAGCATATGATAGCCAGGAGGCTAACTGTCTTTAAGGATGGACTGATTCAAATGTTTGAAAAACTATGTCTTCAAAGCAAAGTATTATTCATATATTCAATGGGTCTGTAGGAAGCAGACAGAAAAGTTTTTACTATAAAGATTATATTAATTTCCCAATCTAATATTCCTTCTGCCCTTGAAAATTTGATCAAAAGTAAACTTTGTCTACTTTCCACTGCACATAGGCCAAAGCAGACTGTGCTGTATCAGTATGCTTTTAGGCCACCTTTCTCTTTCAGAGATGCTGCTGGCAATGACCTATCAGCATATTTCTATATATCCTCCTCCAGGGCATATCTTTAACCATTTGTGGGCCTTATGACCTACAAGGCTGGTGTTTTTGTGTAAAACTAGCACATGGAAAATATTCCTTTGGAATCCCAGACATCTTTAATAAACACTTTAGGTTATGTTCACTTTCCTGGATCATTCTCACTATCTTTATCACAGCGTTGTTATCTGTTTTCTTCTGTTTGAGTTAGGACAAAGAAATCATCCAGTATGGTACTGAACTGATAAACTGAATTTCACACGTGCCCATAAATATAGAAGTAATTATAATTCCTGTCCTGGTTGTACCAAAGAAAGATTTTATTCATGCTGATAGGAAAGGATTGCGGTGGCTAAGAAAACTAGGCACTAATTTCAAGAAAAATTCTACCATTATTCTTTATGCTAAATCAGAAATTATTTTTAAGATAAATTGATCAAGCAGAATAAGGTACGGTTCACATAAAACCAAAAGCAAAGCTCAGATTTCTGTTGTAGCATTCATCTCATGTTTGAACTGTATCTTTAAAAAAGAACATAATAGAGATATTGTCTTGATCATTTATATTTGCATTTACATACAGTGTAGGTTGTACTGAAGGCCTTATTACACATCTGTGTTTCAGTTTCAAGTTTTAGGTAAAGCAGCAGCCTGAAGTCATGCACTAAAAAAGAAGAAAAACATAATAGGATATTTATCTCCTCCCTGGTATGTTTTAAGAGTTCTCTGCTGGCACATTTTACACAAATTAATTTGACAGTAACAAAAACTATAAAGGCATTTGCATTACTTCAGCAGTAAACTAGCAACAGAACCATGTCATTTCAACTTATTTCTTGTTGTCTTTAAGTGTGTGAAATCTTAGTTCTTCATCACATTGCAATAGATTGCTTATATATAGAAAATAGGTGTAGACTTCCCAGAGGAAAAAAAAAAAAGGAAAAAAAAAATTATCAACTGCCAGCTGAGCCTTCACATTCTCCCTGACTTACAGATTTTTTAGTGAATCTCACACTACCTGAACTAGAACAGCACAGTAACCTTAGCTTTACCCTTGTTGCTATGTCTCAACATATTAGGGGTTTATACATCAAAATGAACTCTGGTCCAAGCAGCACACTGAGTCTTTGAAATTATAACCTAAGAGACAAATCCTGTGAAACCATATTTAACCTTTACAGCCAGCTTTTACCCTACTAGCATAAATCTGTGTTTCTTTAGAGGATCTCTTCTTGGTACTCTGAAGAAATCTAACATATTCCCAGGGTTACATAGGAAAAGAGTTCATCAGTTCATCCACTTGCCTTGTTCAATGAGTTTTTACACAAAGATTTTGAAAAAAAAAAAAAAAAAGAAATTAGAAAATAATTGGAATTTTGAATCTTAAGTTCTACAGAGACAGAAAAGTTAAGATAGGCTAGACAGATAATTATAATTTTAAACAAATAGTGAATGTTCCTAGAGTACTGTTACCTCCAGGTGGGTCCAGATATAAAGTATACCTTGTTTATAAGCTCAGAAAGAAGTGCAATCTCTTCTAGGTTGCCAGATTTGATTTATTGCCTTTCTTGTCAAAATATATGAGGTCAGAGCAGACATATTAACAGAATTGAGATTTAAAGGGGTTGACTGTAAATCTGTTTTAACTTTATTATGCATTATTAAATAACTAGTACACTTACCATCTGAAAAAAACCCAGTGAATATATTTTTCCAACTCAGTGAAATATATCCAGGTGTGAAGTAAACCTAGTAAACACCAGCATTGTATATCTGTATGTAATACAAATGATATTTGTTTTTCAACAAAACATATTAATATGCTGCCTTGTGTAGCATATAACAGTTTCATTATTGATCATTATGATTTTTTGCTCTTGATAGTGTCATCTTGAAGAAAGAAACACTAATGATAGAAAACTAGTGATAGTGTAACACCTTTGGGTGAAACAAAGCACTGGTACATTTGATAAAAATGGGGTTTGATTATTCTTCAGAGACTGTTTTTTTTGTTTGGTTGGTTGGTTGTTTTTTTTCCAAAACAGCTAGGTGCTTTTTCTGAAAAGAAAAATACAGAATCTTAGAAGAAATAGTTCTATCTGACAATACAAAGAGTAACAGACACCAGTCATATCTGGAAAAAAAATCAGTTATCTTGGGAATAAAAAAAATAAGTTTATTCTTCTGTCAGAATTCCACTTTAAAGCCTTTCTTTGTAGCTCTCTAGAGAAAGTCCAAATCAGTATTTAAATGCATGTATTTTAAAATGAGATTCATAAGGGACTAAAAGTATCAAAGTTTCCTATGGAAAAAAAAAAAAAAGACCCAAACCCAAAGATGCTGCTTATAGGTTTTGAAAACAAAAAAAAAAATTAAATTACATCTTTAAAATGGAATGGTGACAGCTTTCTGGAGACTAAACTTTTCATAGAATAAGTGTTTCATAGCATTAATGACTAGTAACTTCAGATTTCATGTCTTATCTGCAAGCAAAGGAAAACCTCCAGATTTATATTCCATTAAATTTGGAACTGGACAAAAGATACCTCTTTTTACAGTATTCTCTTCATCCTGAAATGTCATTGAAAGTTCAGATTAAGTTCTAGCATTAAATAGACTTTCAGTGACAGTGTATTAATGAGAATGAGCAAACTTTGGGAATTTTGCATTGCAAGTCTTATCTTCTATCTTATATAAAGATATATTCCACTTTAAAAAAATAATTTATTAATTCTATTGAGGTCTGGGACATTTACACTAGCTTTATTATAAGGGAAAAAATATCCTTTTGTTAGCTAGAATGGATTGATCTTGTGTCTGATTTGTACAGTATGTTGAAGTATTAAAAATTTGGGAAAAATCTTGTCTCTGTGGGACTAACTGGGAGTTTTTCCAGAGAACTCAGTGGGGCTGGGGCTTCATTTGCCAGCAGATTTTTCCTGCTGATGCTATGCTGCAGGCTTATAGCACCACAGGCTTTCCCCAGCAAGGGATGGCACACAGCTGACCCTGCCATGCCTTTCTTCAGCCCCTGCCATGCTCCATCTGCCCAGGGCTGTCAGAGTCTTTAGGGAAAGAGATCATATCTTTGTCACACAGTCGTGCACCAGAAGAATCTTGTTCTTGCTTGCTATTTAAAGGTGTCCTCTGTTACTCTGATGTTGACTTTGTGGCACAGAAATGCTAAATGTGTAGATGAAGAACTAATCTTCCTGTTTGTATAAGAACCTCTCATTCCAACTACCATAGTTAAGAGGTAGCACTTTGCCAATGAGGAACATCTCCTAGTATTTAGGGCTAATTATAAAACTCCCAATTGATTGCACATGTTTTTACAGTAACAAAAAGGATTACAAACCAGAAGTGGCATATATGTCTTAACATCTTTCAGTTGTGTGTGTCACAAATGCGTGTAGTTTCTGAACTTTTTGTTACAGTTCGCAACCTTGGTTCATCACCAGCTAAAAATGATAACCACTGACAAATTGCAAATACATTTACAGTTGTTTTAGTTGATTGTAGGTACAAGATCAAACAAGAAACAGTAAACTGAAAGTCCCTTAAGATTCTGGGTAATTAACCAGAAATATGCATAATGTCAGGGCAATCCCAAGCACTGATATATGCTGGGCAGTTACTGGTTTGAGAGCAGCCCTGAAGAAAAGGACTTGGGGGTGCTGGTGGATGGGAATCTCAACATGAGCTGCCAGTGTGCACTTGCAGCCCAGAAAGCCAACCTTATCCTGGGCTGCATCAAGAGAAGTGTGACCAGCAGGTCAAGGGAGGTGATTCTTCCCCTCTACTTCACTCTTGTGAGACCCACCTGGAGTACTGCATCCAGTTCTGGAGCCCCTATTACAAGAAAGATATGCATGCACTGGAATGTGTCCAGTGAAGGGCCATGAGGATGATCAGAGGGCTGGAGCACCTCTCCTATGAAGATAGACTGAGAGACTTGGGGTTGTCCAGTCTGGAGAAAAGAAGGCCCCGGGGAGACCTTATTGTGGCCTTCTATCCTAACAGGGCCTACAAGACAGCTGGTGAGGGACTTTTTAGGATGTCAGGTAGTGGTAGGACTAGAGGGAATGAATTAAAACTAGAGAGAGGTCAATTTAGATTGGACGTTAGGACCATGAGGGTGGTGGGACAGTGGAACAGGTTGCCCAGGGAGGTGGTAGAAGCCCCATCCTTGAAAGTATTTGTCATTATTGAGAAAAAAATCCATTATAAATTTTTGCAGTTTGATTATGGCTTTTTGTTATCTTTTCACTCCTAATTCAGTTCTATCGGTACACACTCTTTCAAACTCAGTCACAGGTTGAGGTAACTTTTACAGAATTGTTTGATATTAAGTTCAAAAGTGTCTTTCATGGCATGTACAATCTCATTTAGTTTGTTGCCATACTGTAACTTTTTTTTTTATTGTTGTTTTTAATAAGCTGTATGAATACTCATGGCTACTTTTTTCCTGAGCATCGGAGTAACTCTAGATACATTTGAAAGGATTTGCTCTTATCATGGGTCTCCTAAAAGGCATTTCCTTTGTCACACCCAGCAGCCTTTGTTAGTTCACAGCAGAAGGTACTATAGATTTCTGTTTACATGGATGATGAAATAGAAATAGAGATAGCTTTTCTATAATACCTTCTCTATTTCAAGGTATTTCAAAGCACTTGAAGAAACATCCCAACTGAGTTCAATGCTACTGCAGAGTGTGAGTAGGCAGTTGCAGCAGCTCTTCAGGACTACATTTTTAGTAACAGCACATTTCAGACATTTTAGCTAGTATAATGATAGAAGGTATGTTGAAAGGATTGTGAAAATACGTGCAAAGGATTTCACTGTGGGAAAACAAGCAAACAGACAAACCCATCAAAAAATATGTGAGAGGCATAGAATGTTTTAAAACATTTTCCTCATATATAGAAGCTGTAAAAGATTATATGACTGAAAGATGTTTCATGCTGAAGATATTTTCTTGTGTAAATAACCCCTGTTCTCTCAACTTAGTTTATATAAAACTTTTAAGATCACCAAAAATATAAAACTAGCATCATGTTGCGCTCTTAGCCATCTCAACAGAGAAGACAAAAAAGTAAAGCACTGCAGATAGTGAATTGTTTTTCATTACTGAATGTGGCAATTTCTGTATGCTCAGGGGACTGCAAACTCCATATAGATTTGGCATTACTAATGCATGTTCTCTACATTTTTATGAAACTGACACTTGACAAGTGTCAAATTAGCACCTTTCCTCCATATTAATCTTACAGCAAATATTGGTATATTTAATGGTTTCACTCCTTTCCTTTTTTTTCTGACACATTTGACAAATTCCTAGTGTTTGCTGCCAAGTGCAGGCTAATAGACTGTCCCAAGGCAAGCACAGTGGTCAGCAGTGTGTCTGAAATGCTTAAATACTATTTTTGTAGTAGGGATGGAAATCTTGATAAAATAAAAATGCTTGAGAATGCTTATCCAAAAGCTCAAAAATACTGTTTTAAGAAGTATTGTGCTAACAGATTTTATAAATAATGGAGAGGTAAGATAAGGTGTGCATTTAAATCTGTATTTGTAAGAGGCACTTAATAAGAGATCTGACTTTCAGTAATACTGCATACCTGATTCTTTCCATTGATGAATCTTCCAAAGAAAATCAGGATATTTATTGAAGTCTGGAGAACTCCAAACCTAAGACCTACTTTAAGTCCTACATTTATAAAAAAAAATCCACTTTTTACCTTTTTCTCTGTGTAGCTATCTCCTTCCAGGAATAAAAGAAAAAGTATTTTTTTTTTACAATGAACTTTCAGATGGTGATTTTGGTTTTTTTTTTTGGTGTTTTGTTTTGTTTTGTTTTGGGGTTTTTTTGTTTGGTTGGTTTGGTTTTTTTGTTAAATCATATGAATTGCATTAGTTGTCTTTTTTCTTAGTAATAAGCTTGGTGAATCCACCAGCCATTTTTACTCTTTTTTTTTTTTTTTTTTTTTTCTTAAACTTTCAGTGTTTCAAATTGCTGAAATTGAAGCACAGACAGTTTTCAGTCACGTCCTGAACCACAGGAAGAAAGGGAACTAAGTTGTCTAACTGTCCCTTGAGGAACACTGTTTATTCTTCCTAGTAGAAGTAGCAGTTCTCAGATCTTCAGATTAAAAAATCAGTTTGGGCTGTTAAAGGTTCAAGGGGCTTGTGGCCTAACTTTCAAATATTGCCTATGGTTCTATGTTTGTTCCACTACATTCTCTCTTAAGTGTCTCTTTTATGGCTTTACATTGTGACTTTACAAATAGTTATACTACTTTTCAATTTCCCCTTTTTTATACCAATTACATTTGTCACCCTAAGTGTTATATTCTCCCCTGTGAGTCAGTCTGTGAGATACTCAGAACAGCGAGTCTATCTTCACACATCTGCTAAAGCTTCATACACCTTGGGCGCTCTGTAGGAATTAAGAAAATACATTTTCTAAAATGATGAAACATGACATTAATATAGAAAATGTCAGTCACTAGTTATATTTTGTCAGATAAATATTATTTGCTGTGGCAGAGTTCAGTGCTTAATAATATATTGTTCTTGTCAGTACTGTTTAAAGTGCACATGATTCATACAAAAACTTTATCCTAGCTGATAGTGAAAGTAGGCACTTAGTATTTTCCTAAACCAAATCTCAGTTCAGAAGTTTAATAGACTTGCATATTTACAGCAGTAGAAAAGAATATTCTGCCTTCCTCAGAGTTTTATTTATCTCAGTTGTGTAGAAGACATTTATGCTGCCATTGCTGCAGTTTTACAAGATCTACTGAAACATTATTTAACAATGCACAGTGTGATAATGCTGGATTTGCATATATTGGAAAATGTTTCCTATTTAAATTCAGCTCAGAATTTAAAAGTATGTTTCTAGCAGAATGAAAACTTATAAGATACAATGTTGCTTGATACAAATATTAAGAAGCTTTGCAAAGTTTCTGTTATTCAGAGATATGTAGTAGTAACATTTTATTAATATATCAAATATTAAATTTCTGACTTTTTGCTTTTTGTTTGTCTTCTAAAAGTTTCAAAAGAAAGATCTTATAATAATGTTTTAAATTGTATTACAATGTTGTTGATGAATTATAGCTAGAAATATCAGAATAAGGAAGTTTTGTTTAAAATGACATTTTATTTAGGACTGTGTGAATCTCTTCTGAGATTTTTTTTTAATTTCACCAAACTCAATTAAGTTTGCAGATGTTTGCAGATAACCAATTTTATCCAGATTTGTTTACACCATTTAGTAAGCTGAGGTTTCAAAGAAATATACCTTACAAGCATTTTCTCTATTCTCTTTAGCAAGCTTCCAAACATTCCTCCTCTTACACAAGTAAAAAGACTCATTAGCATGCATTGAAAAAAATGTCTATGGGACTTAAAATCTCTAGGAATAATTTTTGATTGTGTTTTTCAACTTTAACGTTTTCTTATATTTTCAAATGTACATCAATATTAATTTACACAGCACTGGTACAGCATCACTTTGAGTACTGTGTGCATTTTGGGGATCCACAGTATAAGAAGGATTGAAGATATTAGAACGTGTCCAAAGGAGGGCATCAAAGATGGTGAAAGGACTAGAGGACATGACTTACAAGGAGTAGTTGACAGTACTTTTTATGTTCAGCTTTAGAGAAGAGGAGACTAAAGGGTGACCTCATTGCTGTCTACAATTTCCTCATAATGGGGAACAGAAGGGACATGCTAATCTCTCTCTCTGGTGTTCAGTTATAGGATATGAGGGAATGCCTTGAAGCTGCATCAGGTGAAGTTCACATATGGTATTTGGAAAAAGTACTTCAATAAGAAGGTGGTCAAGCACTGGAACATTCTCCTAAAGAAAGTGGTCATGGCTCCAAGCCTGTTTGGTGTTTAAGAAGTGTTTGGACAGTGCTTTGGATATATGATTTAACTTTGAGGTTGCCCTTTTTGAGTCAGGAGTTAGACTCAGTGGATCCTGTCCATATGAAAATGTGCTATGGTTCTATGGTTACTTTTGGCACAGAGTGAAAATTTATGCACTTTATAATCTGACTGCTACCACTCCTACTGTATAAAAATTACAAGATAAGGAAGGTGTGATGTCTTAGACTGTGATTTTTGAAGTGTTTTGAATATTTATAGTGATATATTGATATTTTAAAAAATATCAAGTCCTTCAGTAAGGGAAGCCTGTATGCAACTTCTGCTGTTAAGAACTTTAGTCAGCCATCTAGCATACTATACATCTAGCACATTACTGCTGCAACTGAATATGGGTCCAGATTCAAATATAGGTACATATGTCTATAGTTTCCAGGGAATTAGAGATTGCTGTGATGTGAGAATTTCTAAGATTGAGACATAGGACCAGTTTTAAAATTTAAAACAAAACTATGCTAAACTCATTCACTAACACACTTCATGCCAATGGTTCATTTTTACACATTATTAATCATCAACATTAAGTATAACAAACAATATTTATACTTAATGGGTTTGTCGTCCTTCTCCATCTTCCTTCCTTGTGCTTGATGTTTTTGTGCTATTTTAGGGCTACATCTCTCTGGTGACTGATCACCAGAGGTATTCCTCAGGGTTCAGTTCTCTGGCCATTTCTGTTCAATATATTTATCAACAACCTGAATGCAGGAGTTGAATGTACCAGTAACAAGTTTGCTGATGATACCAAACTGGGAAGTGCTGTGGACTCTCTTGAGGAACACATTGCCTTGCAGAGGAATCTAGATAGATTAGAGCATTGGACAATGATTATTGGGATGAAATTAAACAAGTCAAAATGCCAGATTCTGGATGTAGAATAACACCAGGCACAAGTATAACTTGGGAGCCCTCCAGAAGTGAATCTAGGAGTACTGGTTGACAACAGGCTCACTATGAGCCAGCAGAGTGCCCTGGCAGCCAAGAGTGCAAACTGTATCCTAAAAAGATATTTTTTTATAATTCATAATTTATGGGTGTCACAGGCTTTTGCTTTGGCTACATTGCATTGCTTTGGCTGTTTAGAGATTGAGTGAGCACTAAGTTCAACTCATCAGATAGGATCCCAGTTATCCTGTGACAACTCTAGAAGGTGATTCATACTATTGAAAACCAGGGATTTTAGATGGATGGTTGAATCATCCTCCAGAAGTGCCATGAACAACACAGGACACTCAGTGACTAATATAAATTAGACAGCCCCCATCAGATGAGAGGAATCCTGTCTGTATTACATTGTTAGCATTTCCACTGGCGAGCTGTTTACGCCTGCAAACAATTTTCTAGCAATTCTTGTATTACAGCTAACTAAGTAATATCACTCCCTGCTAAGTGCTGCAAAGGTAGACATTTACGTACACAAAATTGCACAATCGTATTGGTATTGCTGCATTTCAGGTAAACTCAATATAATTTACTAGCAGAAACAAATTCTAGATTCCTTTCTATATTACCAGTTTCCTTGTTAATCTCAGGAAGCATTTATTTCTATTTTTCAGAGGAAACATTATGCACAGGCTAGATTTAAATTTTCTTGTATTTGACCAGTTTTTCTAGGTTATGTAGGACTCTGAATTGCCCATTTGTTCTTGCAAAATGTAACTGAACTCATCCACTTTAATATTATTTGCAGCCTCAGTCATGGTCAACTTTTCTATAATTGCAAATGTTGAAGATAAAGAACAAATATCTCACCCTGAGTCTGGTTAAAGAACTGCTGTGGTTTAATATTACATAATAAAAACTGAATCCTATATCATATGAAGTAAATACTCTTGATCTCCACTTGTCTGTATTTTTTCACTTTGTCAAGTCAGACCTCCTCATCTTTCAGTGCAAAACTCTTTGTACCATCTCTGCTTTTGCTGCATGCTGCTGAGCTTTATCTATCTCTGCTTTTCACAGCTGTGCAGCTCCAGTGTTTGATTTCATTCCTTCCTCTGTACTGCTATGCCTTCTTTTCTGCCTTGGGATCTCTTTTCACACTGGCAAAATTTTGCCTTTTCTGTTCAGACTCCAAATTATTTTATGCTCTGCCTTACAAAAACAGCTTCTGTTTTTTTAACTGAGAAAGAATGAAATAGCAAACAAAATTTAAGATTATGGCATCTTTTATAAACTCTACACATCTTCTGTGCTTTATAAAACTTATAATAACTAATATTAGGCATGAATCCTAATACTAATATGCATTTGTTCAATGCCTCTGCTATCTTTTATAAGCAGCAACCACACTTGGGAATATTTTATAATCAATAAATCACAAAGTAGTCTGACAGTTCATTTTTAATCATGACTCCTTAGGATTTTAGATGTGCTGTGACCTGAGGATGGAGCTGGAATTTGGGGCACCCCAGTGCTCCCGGTCTCCCAATCATTCAACGTTGCAGTTTCCTTGAGGTCTATACATCCATGGCCATAAGAATGGGCTGTTGTGTATCTTAGGCTTGTCTTGAAATAGTACGTTGGAAAGTGCCCAGATCTCCCAGCTGACTCATAGAGTCAAAATTATCTTTCAGTCCCTTGAGCTCAACCCTGTCATTTGGCAAGGGATTTATAGCACTGTGGGGACACAGAAGCAGCTTCTTCTTAACTAACTAGGATTTATTAGTAACAATTTGTCAGTTTTTACTATTGGCACCACAGCAGCCAAAATACAGAGACAGTAATGAATCCTGCTCTAATGGTGTTTAGGATTTCTCAGTACTTTTTAAGTGCTCTCCATTTCTCCACTGTGTGCAGATTATTTTTTTCAGCCTGTGCCTGCCAATTGCAGCTGGCAACTTCCCCTTTTCTCTTTGAAGGGCAGACCTTTTTAAAGATCATATGGCCTTTGATCTCAGGTTTGATAATTTTTCACATTCTCAGCAGTCAGATGAGGGTATCCTTCTTGGTTAGAATCTTAGCAATTTTTTTTAGAGGAATGCTTTAATCTGGGATGTGATTTATTTTTGCCGAATAATTATTATTATTTGTTAAGGAATTATTGTAAAAGTACATAAATGATATACAAACAAGCAAGTACAGATTATGTTATTACCAATGAAGGATTGTAAATGTAAATAGAATGACAGTCAGTGTTTGTACAAGGCAGAGGTCCTCAGTCTTCCACAAGAATTTTACTGAAGTTCCCATCAGCAGAAGCCAGAGGACCATCCTGAATAATCCTCTCCTGGCTCCATTAGCACCCACCCCTACTGGGACATGCTGCCATCCTGGAGCTATCTATTTTTCAGACAGCTTTCAAGTCATGTTATCAAGACACTCTCAAATAGTTTTAGTGTGATGCTGCTTATGCTTTACAAACATCACACAGCCAGTTCTTTCACTTTATCCACCCACTTTTAATTCTGTCAGATTGAGCAACATACATTTAAGTCATTGCTGTACTATGTGCTGTAAAAACCTAAAGAAAATTATTGTCCTCTTCAAGAAAATTTCTATTTAATTGATCATAAAAGAAATACACTTCTGTATCATATATTGGGATATATTGACCCAAATCTCCATAAATACCTATCCAGGATACGAGAAAACTCAACATGATTGATGCACTCCTCTGAAGAGTGTTCAAATAATTTACATCTCTGATGACCAAAAATGATCCTTATTCTTTAAAAATAAGTACATTCATATGTAGTACACATTAAAAATGTACTAACTTGCAGCTATCTATTCTTTAGCTTCTGTTCCCCACAGCGGACTTTTTTTCAGATATTTCTGTGCAGTCTGTTTCCTGCTGGGAAACCTTTTATCCTGATTAGAATTCTTTGAAAATTACTTAAAAAAGCTGACTTCTCTGTTTGGAAGGAGAAATGCTGTGATAGTCCTATTAGTCCTCATAAGAAATGTGAACAACGTATTACCAACAATTATTTAACATGAAATGGGACTATATAATACATTTTGAGAAGTTTATGTTTGGGGAAGGAAAATGGATAGACAGCAGATTAATTTTATAAGTAGCTTTTCTAGAAATAGCCACTCTCCATAGAAAAAAAATCAGCTGCAAGATAATCTTGAAAAAGCAGTGAATATACTGAGTAGAATACTTTTTAAAATCATTTGAAGGCGATTTGTATTAATTTAGGGATAGAATTTTACAACCCTTGCTGGTGTAGAACTGACTAAATTTTTTCCACTTACCCTTACTGGATTCCAAAGTGTAGTTGGGGATAAAGGTGTATGGGTTGGAAGACTGTATATTTGTTGAATAGCCATCTGTTACATTATCTTTTGGGGGTAGTATATGAAAAGGAGATTTCAAAATGGAAATGCTATGTGACCAATGCAGTGATGCAGTTCACAGAAAGACTGAAATCATGTCTGAGAAAGTATCAATTGTTCCTTCTGTCCTCTGAGGTGTTAGTTTTGTAGCCCAGTGCTCACTGATTAAATGTCAACACTGTAAGTTATCATCCTGCTTATCAAAGCAGCCAAAATTTCCAAAATGTTTGTATCCCAAATTCGCAAGGGGTCTCCTGTGTCATATACCAAAATGCACTCTGCTCAGCTCCAAACCCATCATTTTCTTTTCCATTTCTCTTACAGTGCCCTACTGTGTCTTTGATATGAAAACCTTAGCACCCTGGAAACTGAGCTAGAGTCAAATTAATTTAATAAAATAAATAATGTACATAGTACAGAACTGATTGCATTAGCCAGTTTCATATTTAATTCATAAAACTTTCCATGTTTTAATTTACTTGCTGCTGCTACTTCTGCTGCAGAATTTACATTCTTCATCACAGGTTTGCTGGGGAAAAAACATTTTCAGTGAATATAAAATAGTAGGAAAAGATAAAGGATTGCATGTGGAAGTGAGTTAAATGGTGTCACTGTGAGGAAAACAAATGAAATAATGCTATCTACTAGCAAAATGTAACAATCTGGCAAGAGTTTTGGTGTTTTATGATAGATAAAACTTGCCCCAAACCACATTTTTATTATTATTATTGTTGTTATTATTGTTCCTATGATTATAGCACCACAGGTGTAATAAGGCCTTCAAAGATAGATGTAATAAACCATGATTTGGTCCAGGTTTATGACAGGTTCCCCACTATTATATATAGTGGTGGGCAGTGGACCCATGGAGAAGGATGCAAATGTGCACCTGTGTGGACTGTGGTGTAGACCTGAGCTTTATCAGCTCGTAGGGAACACCTACGGTTCCTGTGGGCCAGGACCCACACTGACTTTCTGTTCAGAATTTTGGCAGCTCAATGCTCTGTGTGTTTTTCTAATTGTGTTCTTTAGATTATATTGATGAGAGGAAGCACTTTGAGATCTCTTTTTCTAGTTGTCTTAAAAGGACTTGGAACAATATGTTTGCTGGTTTCCATCTGTGATTGAAGTTATGTTTAAATGAGACAGCATATGTAAGTCTTATGCTGGCTTTTATATTTCTGGGTTTGCCAGTTCCCTGAGTGCACTTGCTGGCCCAGAGAACCCTCACCAGCACCCCCCATACACAATGCTACCTTCCAGATCACCTGCCCTTTTGGAAGCAACCAGCCCGTCTGTTCCCTCACCTTTCTTAAAGAAGCAGGTTTATTCCAACCTGCCTTAAAAACTAATATGCAACTTACAGAACAAGAAAATACTGGTAGAAGAATTTTCAGAGGAAGTTCCAATCTTACTCAGCCCTCCCAATTTAGATTTTCTAATTTCTGGTTGCAGAATCCAGTTAAGACATCGTAAGCTCAGTGTCCGACTTTGGCCAGGAGTTTTAGTTTTGACAAATATAATGATTTTCAATTATATTTTTGTTCCCCTCATCTGCCTCAGATAGAGCTGTCTTCCCTTAAGCACTGCACAGAACCTCAGCTATGAGGCTGCCTGACAACAAGATGGCTCACATAAAGCTTTTCCTTTGTTTAAAAAGATTAGCATAAAATTGTAAATGAAAAATATGCAGTGCAATATATTCTCTTCTGTTGAAATCTGCCAGTTTACTCCAGCAGAAATTTTTTGTGTTCCTTTATAGTTTTGTTTTGGTTTGTGTACATTTACGTGAACAGTTTTTCATGTCCAGGTTCTTCTTTTGGTTGTTCATGGTAGCACCAGAAAGGCAGACTGGGCAGAGGACAGGGGACAAATGACGAGAGGGAAGCAAGAGTGGCAAAAAGGAAAAATGCAAGAATAAGCAATCTGTGATAGTCTCTGAATTACTATCTCTGTGAGCTGAGTACAGTGACTGTCTTCTTTTACTGGATGCCTTAGCTTTTGTCTCCTACCTGACTGCATTCTTCATGTTGTTATAACTCTTTACTGTGAGAGAGACAAGAACTGTGTCTCTTGTAAAGCAAAATCCATCTAAATAGCAGTCTTCACTCCCTACCCATGGGGGCTTTCTGTATTCTTTCTGTCGTATACAGCCATCACTGTTCCATGGCCTGTGAACCTGAACTCATATTTCCCAGTTGGTGTGATATCGTGCTGTTTCTCACCATCTGGCAAGCCAGTATTTTCATCCAGAAAGGTTTGGATTAGTAGTGTAAAGGAGCTAATTATGTTCAGTGAGTGTTTCATGACATGCTATTATACCGAAACAAACAAGAAATTAATTGTGGAAATGTTTTCTCCAGCAAGTCCCTATTCAATTGCTTCAAAGATATAGGACAATGTGCATAAAGAGTGGTTTGGAAAACATTGAAAAAACTATTTAGCACATATAGCATAACTGATTTCTCCATATGTCCTGAATTACAATCCTTTTGGGATTATAAATGGGCAAGTACTTGTAATGTCTTGGGTATGGCTCATTTACAGAGGATTTCACAGCAAGTGCTTTTAATAAAGTCCTATAGTGGTAGAGTTTCAGTTTTGGCTATGAGGTTTCATAGTGAATTTCACAGGCAAAACAGTTCATTTGCTATTTTTGCAAATAAGCTATACAAATGCTTGTTTGCTTTATAATTCTTTATTTTTCTTTCTTTTCAAACCAAATTGCACAAGGATAACATGTTCTTTTAGAAAAATACCACATATTATTACATATCATGCATACAAATTCCATATTGCAAAATGAATTTCTATTTGTGAGTCAAAGTTTATTACTTCTGAAGCTGAAGTTACTGTTTGTGTTACCATTTACAGTATTCTGTTTGTCATAAGTTCCTTTTTTTTTCCTTTCCAACCAATATGTAATTCTCTTTAAAAAGCACAGAAATGCAGGGCTGTTTGAAAGGTCAGTGGTAACCTAGGCCACTGCCTGGATGAAGAGAAGACCAAGTGTACCAAGACCTCCTTGAATGTCTGTCTTGAACCTGCTCTGTGAAGGAGATCTAACAATTTCCTTGTCTTTTCAAGTCCTTCACAATTTTAAGAGTTAGCTTTTTTTCACATTTTAACTGTTTATTTAAACCTGACACTTGAGTGTTAAACTGCTTCTCATACTTCTTTTCACTGTCACTTTCAAATGCAGTTGTTGTTTACCTGTTTTCAAATGATGTGGAAGAAGCTCATGTGACATGGTTTTTGTTTTAAATATGGTGAGAAAGATTAGGAAACAAGTAGTAAACAACATGAATTATTTAATTAAGGTTGTTGAAATAAATATTATTTCTGTAGCCAGCTGATATTTAAACCAAGTCTTCTACTCTTCTCATCTAAGCAATACTCATTCAATGATTCCACATTGAAGGGTATGGAATGGTCTTTTGCATTGGGCTCTTGATGGGGGAGAAAAGAGAGCTGGCAGGAGTCTGGCCGTGATAACAGGGCTTGCAGGAATCTGGCTGTGATTGCCTGAGACCATGCCCAGTTCTGCATAAACTGAAGTGGATGAGGAACTATTTCAAAGTACGGTACTAATTCTAAATGACCTTTCAGTGTTCAGCTGCAAAGTAAATATCTGATTAGTGCAGGAAGAACTATAGCAGAATGGGGATCCATGAGAACATAACTGTATTTTTTTTGTAGTCTGACCTTCAGAAAATAGTTTATGATTAAGAGCTCTAATAGAAGAGGTAGTCAGCACTGTACTCTGTGAGTAGTCCAGTGGCAAGGTATTCCACACAAATAGCAGATATTAATGGCTATATTGCACTTTGTATTTAGAAAGGTGACACTGGAATTTGCAATCAGCTTGAATAATATCTAATGTGAAAAAGTACTGCTTCTACTTAGAAATAACAGAAAAAAAAAAAAAATCTTAAGGTCTTCCTGATTTCTAAAGCCAGCTGAGGTATGATATGTATACTTTTTCTCCCACAGTAGAACCTACCTGTAGTTTTTGAGAGAGGACTACACCAGAGTAGAAAGAAGGCAACAATGATGCACTGAAGATGGATAATATGCCTTGTGGTAACATATTCCCTGACAGCCCCAAATGCCTTAAGCTCTATTCTGTCATATAGTTTGGCATAACTGCCAAACATTGATGAGATTCCCCATGATCCTTCTCTTCTCCAGGGAAACCAGTTTTGTCTCTCTCAGCCGTTCCTCACAGGAGAGATGCTCCAGTCCCTTAATCATCCTTGTGGCCTTTCATTTGACTTTCTCCAGTATGTCCATGTTACTCTTGTACAGAGGAGCCCAGCACTGGGCCCAGCACTCTAGGCATGTATCACAAGAGCTGAGTAGAAGGAAAGGATCTTCTCCTTTGACCTGTTGGCAATACTTTCTCTAATGCAGTCCAGGTTAACAGTGAACTAACTGAATGAACTGAACACAATATAGGTAATGAAATGAACCCCCCAAAAACTGAAAGAGCTACTAATTGAAAATAGTATTGAGAAATTCTCTGAAGGTTATAATCAGAAATACTAACTTTCCATGACAGAAATGCAAAATTCATGCCACTATAGTTCAATTTTGCCTTTGTTACATTTAGATTTTAACAAAGTCTTTGTTGACCAATAGTGTTTTGAATTTGTTTTAATATGATGACATGCTTGTGCTTTATTATCAATGAAACCCTTGAAATAAATGTGATCATGTCACAGGAGGTGAGTGAATCACTCAGTCCTGTAGAATTCTAGTCTTATGAACACTTCCAGTAGCATTCACTGGCCAGACTGCCATAATTCAGCTGTTGCCTTCAGCCAGTCTCCAAAAATGTTTCTTCACATTTTTCCTAGTAAATATTGTACAGTGCTCTTTTTATGGATCTGTCAATAGAAGTAAAGAAAGTTATGGCAGAAATGTTTACAGTAGGCAATGGAAAACAGCTTTCTTCTTTGTTCGAGATTGAAAATTTATCAGAGGAGTAGGCTGGATACAATCTAAGTTTTGTTTTCTGCTTTTGGCATGCCATTGGCTATGTTCATACACATTCCAGTGTTTAGAAAGAACTTAAAATAAATAATTAAAAAGGATGCAAAATATAGAATACGAAAGCCTTTGGTTATTTAAACAGAATTTATTATGTTCAAAGTATCATCTCGATAAAAGGCAAGCATAACTTGAATTAAAATATTAATCCATCCATGCCATTTAGTTCTTTGAAATATTCATAGCCTTTTCTTACTGGTCATAGTTTGGAGGGTGGGGGACCAGTAAAGTAGGGGATGCTTTGATGAAGAAAGCTTTCATCAAGACCAACACAGTCAAACTGACAGGCATGTTCTTCATGAATTTAGAAAATTGGCCCAGCTGGGAGTTATGTTATTGTAGAAAATCCTTTTTAAACTTCATAGTCCATACTCATTAAACAGTGAGAATATCATCAGTATCATTCTGCAAAATTCACTTCCTTCTCTCTCTTCCCAGTGCACACTTCCAGCTTGTTCTTATTTAGTCCTTGTCTTATTTAGTTCTTGTTTCAAAGTACTATCAGTACTATTCAGCTGCCCCTAAAATGTGTCTCATATTTTCCCTGGGTATTTAATACTTGTTTTGTCTTCTCTTGCCCTTCATCTTGCTTTCACTTCTGTTCTTTTCTATTTCTCATAGTATAATCTTCAAGGCAGAAATTCTAATTTTTTAATTATTTGCATATATAGAGTCCTTGGGCACTTCTCAGACAAAAAAAAAGGGACAGCTAACAGTCTGCTTTTACTTGTGACTGTAGGCTCATGCAGGATGGATATGAAAGTGTCACATGCAACAACAGTGCCTTGCAATTACATCATTTGGCTATCTCAAATTTTATAATAATTTTATTTTTTTACACTCTGCCTATAAAAATATAGCTTTCATCCTGTTTTCAAGTATTTTGTTTTTACTATGTGGGTACATTTTTGAAGTGGTAATACAAAGATAGAAAAAAGGAATGTAAGCAGAAGATATCATAAGGAGGAAAATAGATAACATAGAAGATTGTTGGGTACTACTGGGCACTGGAAAAGCAAGACGTGGGCAAGAAGACAAAATAGGTGAATATAGAAGGGAAACATAAGTAATGGAGGATGACATAAAGTTAATTGATAATATTTGAACAAATGAATTAATCTACTGGCCAAAGAGAAACAATCATTTGTTGCAGTGACTGGAATAATGATCATGTTGGGCTGTTTCAGGAGTTTGTTGTGTTCTTGCAATAGCAGAAGTCGAGTGTCCCCAGGTTCAACCTTATATACTTATGGTATATAAGGTTGCTCTTATATAATGTATCTCCCTCACTGGGTCATTCATACTATTGGTCAATGAGCAGAGATAATACAAGAGGCAAAGAAAAGGCCTTGAAGGTATGTTGTGGAAGAACATACACTGATGTCCTCTCCTCCTAAGCTAGAAAGCATGATTGTTTGAAGCAATAAATGTGTTTATAAAGGTCTGTTTACAGTCTTGATAATTTAAAATTATTTAGGATTTTGAAATAGAACAACTGAAGATATTCTTTCTCTTTTTATTACAAAATTATTTCCTTGAGTATATTTCCCAATTATTTATGTAGTACAAGTAGAAGTAATAGGAGAAAAAGGGCTCTGTGTGTTATTATCAGATGGAATACATATGAATAAACCTGAGATTTGCCAGAGTACTTTTGGAAAGATGTTTCAGACAGAAAGGCCTCTGCAATATCACCCATCACCTTGGGTACTTCTGAAGGCTATTTTCTGCCCATACAGGAAAGTCAATGTTGATTAGGGCCTTTTAAATTTGCTGTACAGGATTCATTCATAGGCTGCAGTCATTCAGAAGTCCCTCTGGTATCAGGTAATCTTGCACAGCTGTGTAGAATGTGTGTGAACCTGGTTTAGCCTTATTCAGGGCAACCATGAGTATAACTGGTAGAACAGAGAGGGAATGGGATAAGGTTGAAGTAGGTTAAATCTGCCATGATGCTGCATGTAAGAGGCATTAAAGGCTTTCCCTTTGTATGTTTGATTCCTAATCTGCTCTGGGACAAAACAGCTGCACGCTCCCTTCTACTCAAGGCTTTTAATTTCTACTTAGGCTGGCTCCTTGTCCTGAGATTCTTCTGTAGTTTTTCATTATGGTTCAAGATAATTTTTTTTTCATCACAGAAAATTGTTTATGAGTTTATCTGGCACATTTTACATTTTTGTTTTCTTTTCCTTGTAAATTTATTCACATATAAAAATCTTCTGCCCTGCACTGTGCACTCAAAAGTTGCATTTTTAAGAAGACAGCAGAGGCACTGTGAGTTTTCTAACAGTTGTTTACATAATATGAACACTGATGTGATGATAATCTCCAGACTTTCCTGTGCCTCAAACACTGTCTCTAAGTGAAAGGCTGTTGTGCAAAACCTTTAAGAACAAGGAACAGCAAAAAGCAATCTGTCTTCTATCAAAGCACCAACAAAATGCCAGCACTATTCAAGAATGGAATGGTCATTAATTCCCCTGACAAGAAATTATCCCCATTCAACCTAATCTGGAGATCTAACTCCTTGTGAGAGTTAGAATTCCAAAAGAAATTAAAGCTTCCTCACCTCAGTGGCTGAAAGAATTTAAATAGTTTAAGATAATCTATGTGCATAAAATGCATAATTTCTCTGGCAAAAGAAGAAAGGATACACGAGAAGATTGTTTAAAAATGTAGTAATTAGAAGATAGTAATTGAAGAATATAGTAATTGAAGAAATTATACCAAGTTAGCATTAAGGAAAAACAAAACTATTTACAGCTATGACTAATGATCCACTAATTTATTGAGAGAGATTATTTTTCCTTCAAGAGAAATAATTTTCATTTAATAAAATGCTATATGATTTGATTCCTTCTGAACAGTGAAAAGTAAAGTTCAAGAAAGAGTTAAATCTAAAATGTTGAAAAGCATTGCAAGATAACTAACTAAAGGTCACACCTGAGCTTTGATGTGTAATGTTGTAGAAGGTGGTATGACAGAAGCATAGAACTACATGTTTGTACATACTTTGCTGCTGAGTTCCTGTCACGTCATATGTGCTGAGTTTGAACAAGAAATTTTTAATAACTTCTGGTTCTATAGTCCATTCTTTCTGACAGCCACAGCGGGCTGAGTGGACAATGGTTTCTGTTCCAAGTGAATGATCATAACTTGGTGTCATTGTACTTAAAAGATCCTGAGAGTCAAAAGAACATGTGGCATCCCATTGCACCTTTGGATGCCTTCACGTCCTGCCTTTGTGTCACAGTATCATACCATGTTAAATATCTGTACCTGAGTAAGCCTGATACAATGCCAAACTTGTCCAAATGTTAGGCCACTTAAACTGGAAACTTTCCACTTCTATTTCGGAAGCATTCATGCTAACTGGAGGAAGGAGATACCACAGTCCTAGCTCATCATTGCTATTCACAAAAGGTAAATCTGTTCATTCTAGTGTGAATTTCTATGTAAATTCTTTTCTTTCAGACCTACTAGTAAATACAAGTCCTGCACATTTTTGAAGGTAGGATCCCTGTTTCATTTTGTTCTGCACAGTCTAGAAAATCCTTTTACCAGTACACACAAGTGACTGTGTTCTTTCTGGTTTTCTCCCCCAGTGGTTTCCCCAGATTCTTGTTTTTTTCTATTAATCATAGTAAGAATGTAAATATGCAGTTATGTGTAATTTAAAAATCATTATTTTCAGTGTTTTCTTGAGTATAGCTTTAGTTTTTCATCTTTTAAAATCTTGTAAGCATCCAGATATTCTGAATATGTCTATCTGATAAATACAGAGGGCTTTTAGACTCAGTTGTTTGTTTACAATGCTTTCAAACATTTTGAGTATCTGTTTAGTATTCAGTAAAATAGTGTAAGAAAAAAACATCTGTACGGCAGCTTCAATGACATTACCTTTAAGGTTTTGGTTTTGGGTTTTTTTGGTGGTTTTCTTTTGTGTGTGTGTGTGTGTGTGTGTGTGTGTGTTTATTTATTTATTTATTTAGTCATGGTTTATGGTTTGAGTATAAAGAAAAGCAGAAACTGTAAAATATGCACCTTAAGTGAAACAGCTCAAGAGCTGTGCTGGCTTTAATTCTCTCTCAGTCTTCTGCCTTCTTGAGTGCATCTCTGATAATAATTGAAAGATCAGGTACACATTACAAAACTACAGAAGACTGTTTATCAGGCCCAAATATTATAAATGCATTTCACTTTATGCTATGTTAATGTTAATGGAGTATTATAAGCAAGATTTATCATAAAAAACCCCAGTGTAGTCAGAAAGCACTTTGTTGTTTTTGGTTTGGTTTTCAACAAGTATTAATCTATGGGACAAGTATTGAAAATATCTGAGGTGTTTCTACTGTCTTTACTGAGGGTTCTCAAAGTAGAAAATATCTTCAGAAATGAGCTGTTAATGAAAAATTGCCAAATTAGAGAGACTTTTCATCACATTAAAGGAACAAAATAGAACATTGCATGATCTTTTTGGTCCTCTTCTAAGAAAGTATTTCTTTGTATGCACTATATAAATTATTATGAGCTTTTTCCCATAAGGCTTCAACCTTTCACTTATGTCCAGACAGGAGAAGCATTCTAGTTCATCAAAATATTTTCTAAGGAGTAATTAAAGAAATGCAAAAGCAAAAATTACACATGTAAAAAATCATGATAATCACTGGAGTTAGGCCAGGAACATATGTAGTCTCTGGAACCTAAAATTATAAAAGTGAGTTTGCCCATAATGCTTCAGAGGAAAATGAAATTAGTTTTTAATTGAAATAAGAAAATTAAAACATTGGACTTGCCATTCTAATGTCTTGAAATTTATGCCTGGAAACTTCTTTTTCTTGAATGAGGTTTCATATAAAGCCCTTGTTCTTTGAAGACATTGATTAGCAGATATGGACTGAAGTATAATTATTAGATGGAAAGGTTTTTGCTTTTTTTTTCTTAACACATAGTGTATCTCTTTTATGTAGTTAAAGTCTGAGGACAAAACTTTAATGTTAATATTTGCATGCAAAAACTCTGATTGATAACTGATTTGATGAGGCTGTCTTTATTGCCAGTGGCTGCTGAATTCACAGTGTTTTGCAATTGCCTGACAAAAAATCCTGAGCTACCTCCATATAAGAGTTATCTAAAGCAAGACTTGAAGTGCAAAGGCAGAGGAGTTTTTCTGGTAAACGATGTATTTTAAAAAGTTGCTTTTTCTTAATTCTGGTCTTGATAAAGGGCTGAAAATATTCTACCCAAAAGCAACAATAACCATTTTATTTCAGAAGTTTTGCAGTGAAGTTCAGGAACTTCAAAAGGAACATTAAGTTTCTTACTTCCCTCAGTTTAGAAAGGTTTATAATGACAGGATGCCAAAAGAGAATGAAAATGCTATTTGTTGCATATGTAGCTATAACAATTCTACCTTATTTTGTTTAAAAGAAGACATTTTCAGTGAGGTCTGATGATGATACCAATGTATAAGCTATCCTTGATAGAGAGAGTATTTTAAGATGAGGTTGCTGATACCTCAGTATATTGTAAGCATACACAGAAGTGGAATTGAGTACATCACAGATTGCATTTTATTGGGTGCTTTCATATATAATTCCCATCACATCTGTATTTTCAATTTCCTATTCTCTGTGCATCTCACTGAGTGAACAGTAAATAAAATCTCAGTTGGCATTTCTGCACTGATGTCTTTCATGGGACTGTATTTTGATATGAGTACCTCATCCATCTGCTTGCTTTTCGAATTCCCTCTTGGGCTTAGAACACAGGTGCTATTGTAAGAGAATTTGTTGAATATTTGATAGAGTTTCCCTTATGTTTACCAGTAACGAAAGGTCACCACCCTTGTTTATTGGGATTTCAAGCTATCCAGTGCTGACTGCATAAAACTATTCATATAAAAGGTACAAAGCGAACAGGTAAGCATAACCTTTAAGTTAAAAGCCAATAGTTTTGAAAGACATCATTTACTGCAGTATAACTTCACTAATATAAAACCACATGTATTTATTGCCTTTGAGAGGAACAAGGACTGTATTAGAATGACTGGTTTCTTTGAGAGCATTCCCAGTGTGAAACTGATCGTCTAAGGCATCTGAACAGGCTCTATGTCACAAAATATTTCAGAATATCAAATACCTTATTTACGTTCTCTCCCAAGGAAAAGATCCGTGTTTGTATTCAATATTGCAACTAGTTAACACTTTTAAAACAGACACATTGAGGAATATATAGCAGCATTCCTGTTCCATCAGCACCTTTATGTTGTTTCACCTGACTTTATGAAGACCCCTTGAATCTGCATCATTGTAGTGCAGCTTACTGAAGTTCCAAATAGAAGGCTCTGCTGAATATCATACTAATTAAATGAACATAGTATTACTTGATATTTAACGGAAATAGAACATTTTATACTGACTTTGATTTAACCTCCAAAATGTTGTAAATTGTTTAAGTAAAAATGTAGAACTGCATCTTATCAAATGACAAATTGAAAATTAGACTTTTGGACAGCAATGGGTAGCACAGGGAGGGTTGTTTGCTTTTGAGAAAATAAATCTTACAAATTAAATTGGTGCTTCTGTTAAAATAATCATTAGGAAGGTAGTTAAATATCTAGTAGCTGTGCTTCTTTTGAATGTTTTAAAATCTGTCACCTGTTTCTTCCAAGATTTATTTCAGTATAAATTTTATGTTAAGCTAGAAAAGGGTAAATTTAGGAAAAAGTTCTTTAATATGAGGGTGATAGATCACTGGAATAGGTTACCCAGAAAGGTGGTGGAGGCCCCATCCCTAGAGACATTCAAGGCAAGGCTTGATGAGGCTCTGAGCAGCCTGACTTAGTTGGAGTCCTTGCCTATTGCAGGGGTGTTGGACCAGATGACCTTTAGAGGTCTCTTCCAACCCAATACTTTCTATGATTCTAAAAATTCTCTGCAACTTTTCTTGAAAATTAAAACTTCAAGAAGTGTCATTAAAATTATTTCAATTTCAAGAAAACTGAAGTTTTAACTTAGCAAGAGAGCTGGTCTTAAGGTCTTCTAAAGCCAGATCCATTTATTACTACAATAATGGAAACATTTGTTTCTCATTGTGTATGTGGCAGTGTAATGTTAATTGCCCAGCATCCATTGAGAAGGTTAATTCAAACTTAGCTGTACTGCATCAAATTAAAAAAAAATCACATCTTTTTTGTATGTCAGTCAAGATTAGATGTTCCAGGTCTTTAAAATGGATGCTTTTAGTTAAAAGTCCACTTTCAATAAGGATCTTGATGCTGTGTTCTGTATGTTTTAAGCTTTGTCCATGTAGGAATGGGCCAGTCCTCCAGATCTGCACCATATTTAAGCTTATAACACCTATTCTTGAGCAAAGTAGAGCTTAAGAAGCTTTACTGAGGAAATGAAATGGGGGTCGAAAAGCTGAGTACATTTCAATCAGTGCTTAGATGGAATAGATAAAGTTATGTATGGTAGCAACCCAGCTATACCTTTTACCTCACAACATCTAACATCATCTTTGTTTTCATGAAAGCCTTTTAAAGAAGTGAGTGTTGTTTTTCCTTTAGGTTTGATAGAAGAGTTTTTATTAAACTTCAGGGGAAGAGGTTTCTTTATTCTCAGTGATTCCTTTATTCTTAAGAGTAAATATATCTTAATAAAGATCTGCTTTAGATACAAAATGATAGCCATTTTCTTCAATATTGCATCTGGCAACAATCTTCTCAAGAGTTTTATAGCTCCTGAGCTGCAGGACTTGCATTCTACCCTAAAGTTACTCAGCCATCTTACAGAAGAATCCAGCTGATAGAAGTCTATAGATGGTGGCATGGTAGGCAGTTTTGTCACTTTTGATGCATGATGGAATCGATGTCTATCTGAATCAGATATAGGTCTTGAAAGAAGATTGAGATAGCTTCTTATTGCATTCTTTCTATTATCTCAGTGACCATTGCAATGACATGCATGAAGTACATAATATAGTTTCCCCAGCATGGCAGATACTTAACTGGAGGTTTGATTAGTACCCTTCTGGCAAGAGCCTGCCTGCTAAGAAATAGCTTCTTCCCAGTTTTTGGGAAGTGACCTAAGATCAAATAGCACAAGAGTGAGGTAAATACAGCTCGGACTATTGGCTTTATCTGAGATGCAAACAATGTGTTTTGAATGTGTGTGCTTTTTATACTATGTGTTCTGTGTGAGGACTTGATCCTATTATATCCATCTTAGTATAAGACACTGAAAGAGATTATCTTTTCAACTGCCACATCAGTAAGAATACTTTTTATAGATATTTGTGAAAGAAGCAAAGAATGCCTGAATTAGCTGCAGATGCCAGGAGGATAGTCTAATCCGAGATGATGTGCAGCCATATACACACATCCTATATTGTAATCCTAGTGCTTTTGCTGAAATCCACATTGTAGGTCCTTGGAAGGTGCCAATCAATAATCCATTTGCTCCCTGTAAGTGGGGACTTCTTAAGACAACTAATATGGCATATCAAAGAAATTTTATACTTTTCACTCTGTACTATTGAAGAGTACATATCAACCCAGAATATTTATATTCAAATGTTAGCATCACCGTGTGATTTATTATTGACAAAGCGATTTCATACAGAGCCAACAGAGTCTATGCTGGTAAATGATAAAAGACAAAAATTTTTAAATTTTAAAAATTTGACACAAAATTTTACTGGTGGTCCCGGCTTAATATTTTTAATCCATTAGTGTTATTTATGGTATAGTCAGAGTTTATTTTTGTAATCATGTGATTGGTGAAGTTGCCATCTTTTCCAACACTAGCACAGACCGAGGAATTGACTATTACTTTTCCATGTGCATGCAAAAGCCAGATTGGTTCAGACATCCTTTAATGTACCATTTTCTGCATATGTGTTTTCCATGCTATCTGCTTTTCTTGGTTTGTATTTCTTTTGTCTGTCTGCAAGCCAAGCTATCCAAGGTACTTGGATGTTGAAATGTATGAGTAACATTAGCAGTCTAAGACAGAGGGATAGTGTTGTGCTGTACAATCATCGGAATGTCAGATTTTGATCTGCTGGGCACAGAGCCTCTATGTCATTCCTTATAACTCAATTTTTACAATAGAGACATTCCTTCAGAAATGGGAGAAAAATCTACAAGTTTCCTACTATGCATAACTGTGAGACAAACTTTAGTATCTGACTGGATTTCACTGTTCAAGTGAGATCTGAATCAGCATTTACACGTTTCTTACTTTGGCCAGGTTAAATCCTAAGTAAATATTTAGGAAGGGTGAAATTTGGAAATATAGAACGGCTATTAAGAATACTGTGCTCCCATTTTCTTACAAGCTTCATTGCTGTCCATGAATCCCACTCTGACCCATTCCAGATATTTAATTCCCATCAATTTTTGATAGTCATCTCAAAGTATTGGCTGACAGACAATAGGGAATTATACAACGAAATGGAAAAAAAAAAAAATATCAGTATCATAAAGGGAAATTCTTAAAGATATATGATTCATAGATAATAGCTTTCAAAAAGCATGGTCAGTGCAAATATTCTGGTTTTTAACAGTAGGCTTACACAATAAATTAATACATGTTAATTAATTTTAAAGTTTTCATTTAATTTGGTTCCATGGGAATGAGAACTGACCTTAGAAGTGGTTGCTAAAGAGACCTGTACTTGAATATAATAACAAGCACATCCTGAGAATACATTGCAACTTAAAACTGGAAATAGTTCATAGTTACAGGGCATGTAGAAAGATTCCCTGAAGTGGTCTGTGTCACTGATATCACTGTACTATGTAGAATCCACATAAAACTAAGTGAATGGTAAGAGATTAAATAGAAATTGAAAGGAAAAAATAAGCTTCCCTGAATTCGATTTCATTTGCCAGTAATTCAAGTATGGTTATATAGAGATGATGCTAATGTGAGGTCTTACTCATGAGTATGTTACTTCTATTATCTCCCCATAAATGCAACTCCTTTAATGTTCACTGTGGAGAAGTGTTTTGGAAGATATTGGTTATGGCTGATGTTGATTCAGATTCAGATCCACTTAAGAAGGAAAGAAATAGCATATATATCAGAAGGACAAGTACTAAATGCATAATTTTATAAAATTTTTAATTTAAAAACTGAATTTTATGCTATCACTTACTTCTTTATTGCATTTCTTAAACATAGCAAGACTTTGAAGAAAGTGAGACTTGGGAAAAAAACCAAAACAAAACAATCCCCCCACAAACTATTTCTGTTTTTCTTGTTAGTTATAAGAGAAATTATACAGTGTATCAATTACACTGCAGGTAGTACTTGATTCCCCAAAGTTGCATCACCAAAAACAAACTGTAAAGGTAGATGAATAAACAGAAAATAAAAAATTAACCTCAGCTTTAAAATGGAATAAGAAGAGGATGTAAAACAACTCAGTAAATATACATTGTTAGAGAGAATTATGTCAAAAAGAAGTTATAGGAATGGAATTAGAAGTGAAGCTGATGATAAATAAAATAGGTGTGCATTTTTGGTTGAAAATAGTATCCAATTCTTGACCAAAGACTAATTTTTATTTTGAGGCTACATATAATGCAACATCATAAAGCCTAATCTATATTAATTTAGTATTATTTTTCTTACTTCAGTCTATGTATTATTAGAGAGATATTGATGAACAAGGGGAGATTCACAAAACTACAATAAAATTTATCATGAGGAAATCTATAGCACTCATAATTGCAGTGAAGAAGTTGGAAATGCATTTCAAAAGCTAGAAGATAAATACAAAGCATTATGTTATATAAGAACTAATAATTGATTTTCAGGATCTGAATCATGAGTTTTGGGCATAATGTTGGCAACCTGTCATACTCAGGGTGGACTTGATGTAATCTTTCAATTTCACACAGGCATTTCATAGTCTTATCAATATAGAATTCTTTTTGCATTACATGAGAGAAATCACCAAAATAGAAAGATATTTGGTTTTTAGACTTACAGTTGAACACATGAAAAATATTTATTAACTACTACTACTACTGTACAATAGATCTACAAAGTTAGGCTTGTTTGTCAGAATTTATTCCAAAACAAAATTTAGTTCTGTGGTATGTACCAATACGGTGAGAATGGGAGCTGTGTGAAACCTTCCCCAGATGCAAAGTAAAATTCAAAGGAATCTTCTGCAGAGTCCAAAAAAGTTCAGACGCATTCATGTTATTTTTTAACATTTTCTAATTCACAGCCTCAGTTCTAACCAGTACCAAAAAGTTCTAAAAAGCCCTGCTTGAGAGGCTATTCCCAGCATTTACAGCTGTACTGCAAGAAGCCAACTCATACACCTCTGAAAAGCTACATAGCCTTGTGAGATTTCCACTCCAGAATTAGAATCCATAGACTCATTTATTTAGATAAGTTTCAGGGAAGCACTAAACTTAAATACACAGCAAAGGCAATCTAAATCTCTAAAATTGGAAATTTCCTAATCTCAAATTCTTTCTTGTAAGTATACCTGTTGAACACAGTGAGATAGATCTCTCTGACATGGTTATATTGTTCAGCCACAACTGAGGATTCTTTGCTTATATTTATTTGGCTGCAGGAGAACACTGCACACAGATGCTACTGCAATATTGAGCAGTAAGTTGTGCTTAAGTTACTAAACCTTTGCTGTTATCGTTGTTGTGATTTTCTACCAAAGTGCACTCTACTTGATAGGTAACTGAAAAAACCTCTATGTTTAAATAACAGTTATGGTGACATGACATCTTATGCTCCTATAATAGCTCATAGGAACTATGTGGAGGAAATACTTTTTCCTGGATGAGTACTAATTAGTGTCATGGTTTAACCCCAGCCAGCAATTAAGAGTATGAGTATGAAATAATCTAATCCTGTCCAAATTAAAGCAGCTAAAAGGAAAATAAAGTTTGAAAAAAATGCATAGAGTTGCAAGTCTAGAAGTGTGATTAAACTTGAAAAAAAAATTATTAGATTTATAAGTAGTCTATAGTAGCACACAGAAACTCTGCATGTCCTCAAATTTTATGACTGCACATTTGGCACGCTTGCATTCGTAAGATGAAAGATGAGATAACTCTTGCTCTACAATCCACAGAAGCTGTATAATTTTACTGGGGATTTGGGAGGTTGTATTTGGGAAGTGCCCTGTGGACTTCACCAATATTTTTTTGCTCCATTAAAAAAAAA
>JANIJG010007045.1:532-16368 GCA_024611175.1 Megaceryle torquata | reverse complement strand
TGGTGTTTTTTTTGTTGTTTTTTTTTTTTTTGGTTTTTTTTTTTTTTTTTTTTTTTTTTTTTTTTTTTTGGTGTGGTTTTTTGTTTTGTTTTTTTTTTTTTAACTGTTGCTCTCTCAGTCTGAATTACCTCATAAAGTGTCATTATATTCATCAGAGAAAATGTCTGTGTTCTGTAAAAGCAATTAGTTTAAAGAGCACCTTAATACTCTTATTTTCTAAACAAATATGTTGCATAATGAGACATAAATTAGTCTGAGCAGCTCAGAGACTCTGGACAGGACAAGTGCAGCTTGGAAGAGTTTCCCTCTTACATTTTCTTTTCTACAGTAATTAACTAAATATTAAAATGCTCAGGAGATATGTATCAGTTACTTTTTCATCTCCAACTACTTGTTGGAAACTTTTTATGTGCATGAGAAATGCTCTTTCACTGTTACTTTTTTCCGACCTCTTTAAGTTTCATGTTCCAAAGATTTCTACAAAAGGATAAAGCTGACCTTAATATGGTAGCATTTTAATACCATTGCATGAATTTAGTACTGCAGGTATGATGATTATAATAACTAATGTTATCATAATAAGTTTCCTCTTATTATTATTGTGATTCTTTTTTTTTTCATTATTAGCCAATATTAAGAGCTAATTTAACTTACAAGATATGTATCATGCAATTAATGTTGAAGTAAAAGCAGCCTTACAGTTTCATTATAACTCATCGGATTTATAGTTAAACACATTAAACAACAAATTTTAAAATAATTGATTACATGCTTGATTTATTTAACAGTCTTTTTCAGAAGAGTTATATTGACACATAATAGTAATGATGTAATAAATTTTGACAAGTAAACCTCATATATGCATATAGGACATCAGATCTTACATTTTTACATACACTTTAGACTGCGCTGCAAGAAGTAACTGAGTTTTGGTATTTATCTTTTTGAAAACCCAACTGAAGAATACAAAGGAACTGTAGCTCAATGGGTGGATATTTAGTGTTTACATAAATGCAGCTTCCTTTAGGGTATATTGTTGAGCAGTTCAGAACTGAAGCAACTAAAATCCTTGTCATGTTTATGAATGTAGGCTGACTCATACTGTCTTCACTGATACTCAAGCTCTATAGTTTAAAAATTATTTGACACATTTCTTTTGAAGTAAGAAACCCGTGAAATAATTTGATTCAAAGTCATCTATGATCTCTTCTCGAAACCTTTTCAAAGCCGACCCTTTCATTGTCATAAAGAATTTTCCATTGTCATGCCCCAATTTTTTCCCTTGTACATGCCATCTTTTTTGCACGACATCCAAAAAAGATAGTGATGCCAAAGCTTTCCAGAAGTTTGCTCAGAGTTATATGCTCCCTTCTCTTAACTCTGTGTAAAATAAAAAGAAGTCAGCCTTAGATGGAAGGGACAGCAGAGAGATTCCTGCTGTCAACAGATAGTAAACTTACAGAAAGATGGAATAGTGACTCACACAGTCTGACCTAAGTGGAAGCATGAAGTAAGTGTAATGAAGAACTGGAACAGTCTGTGAGTGGAAGGGGAGGAACAGCCTGGACTAGAATAAAGAGCATGATAAAAAGAAAAAATAATTGAAAATCTAAATACCATATTCAGTAGCTATGAAAAGTAGCTAAGAAAGGATGGTGGTCAAAAGTGTGTTACTGTTTTGTGTCATAATTTGAAGTAGTACAACTATGAAAAATTGACATAGAGTTGTGCAGAATTATATTTTTGGCCTTATCAGTTTGTGGAATTCAAACATATTCTGTTCTAAAGAATATAAGAACATGTATGGATGTCTAAAACACCTGCATATGCTTTTAACTCATCAATCTGAATCCAGCACGCTTCCCATGCAACAAGCTTTGAATTTCCTGATCCACTTTATTCTGTTCTCCAAAAAGATTGTCTTCCTAAGATCTGTGCTAGCTGTAGTCATGCTTCACATAACCTTTTGCTTTCTGTGTCTTAATTCCTTTCTGTTTCCTGTTTAAAAGTTCATACTGTTCACTCTTATCTCCTTGTCCTGCTAGCTGTATGCTATTTAAACTGAATCTTCCTCTTATAATTTTTTCCAGCTTCACTAAGAAATTTGTTTATTTATTCCATCTTCTGTTTTGTTTATTTAATACACAAAGTAGTAGAGGTCAGATGAAGTGAAGGAGGAATATAAAAACAGAACAAATTTAGGAAAAATATTGACAGGAGGATAAAAGAAAGGAAAAAGATGGAAGAACTGAAACAGCATTTGAATTAAATGTAAAGGAGTTATTCTTATGGAAACTGGATTATAAATGCATATTAACCAGTTTTTACCTACCCCACAATAACTAACAATAACTAAAAGCTTGTATTTGGAATCTATATTCTCACATTATTGCGTAAATAGTATCATATGTAAACTGATAAAATTTTGGACACCATCATCATGCGTGGCTACTGTAGGTTTGCTGGCCTGAATGTACCTCTCTTTCTTTAGATCTGAATAATTAAACTTCTAAATTAGTAAGCCCCTATATTAGGTTTTATCTTTCATACATTTTTCATGGATGTCTGAGTCAGTGACGCAAGTCTGTCTCTACAATCAGTGAGGAAGAAGAGGCATCCCACATGAAATTTCATATTGATAGCAAAATGACAGATCTCAATATAAAATAAGTTTTGTTTGGGCTAGAAAGAAAGCCAGAAATATGTGTCTCAATCCTTTAGGTCCAACTTTTAAACACTAAAATATAGGCTGGATGAATAGAATCATAAAGCATAACTCTAAGCTTCCTAGTCAGTGTGATAAAGTCCTCGCATCTGCCAACAGTTTTAGCAATTTAGAAATGGTAGGCTACCAAATCTTGCACAGAAATGTTGTCCGTTTTGTTCCAAATATTTCTGAATTATCTACAGTTTTATCCTCAATTTCACTGAAAAATGCCATGTTCACCTATTTTTATTTTAGCATCAAATGAAGTAAAAAAATAAACTTGATTAAAAGCACAAATACAACACTACTCAGTGCACCTTACTACTTCCATTAAACCTAGTCCAGTCAGACTAACTTTGATCCCAGTAACAATAGCTGTTCAAAACCTGATAAATACTTAAACTAGTCTGCCTAAAATAATGCCAGTCAGCTGAGGATTATACAAAATATAATGAATTTAGTGGAATGCAATATTCTTATTGAACTTACAAGCAGGACTGAATGAATAACTGACTTCTAGTTCAGCTGATGAACCAAAAACTTGTAGGAGAAGGGAATCTGATTTATTTTTTTATATTTGTTTTTCTTGTACTAAAAATACTGAAATATACTTTAGGACTACATGAAACATTTAATTTAATAGGAAAGTAATCTTTACATTTGAGACATACAAAGCCGATGAACAAGGGGGATTGGACTTGATGATCTCCAGAGGTCCCTTTCAACTCCTACCATTCTGTGATTCTGTGATTTGGTCACCTCTCTAGCATAAAATAATAGATATTGCCCTTTTCTAGACAAGACTGGGTAATAAGTTTTCTGTCCCTTTTTTAAGGCAGTCCTTCACATGGAATTTTGATTATTTCTCTTGTATAAGCAGCAGAGTATTATGATAGTACCAAGTTGATTTTGGAAAAAAAAAAATATTAACTTAATTAAACTGTTAAATAATTTATCACTGTTGTTTCCAATTAAAAAAGGTACCCCCTAGTTTCTCTCAATGACATTAACATTCATAGGAATATTTGCATATGCAGTAATAATAAGTGGTACTATTTTGAGAGATATATTGCACTTGAAGAATATGTTCATTCACTAATGAATTTACATAAATGCAGGTGCCCTCCCATGAAGTATTAGGGAAATTGGAAATGATAACACTGATTCTCATCAATGTGTGTATATACGTGTGTATCCATGTACAACAAGGTCTTTAGGTTTGTGTGATATAGGAGGCCACATGCCTTTTAAAGTCAAGGCAGTATGCACCTGTCATTATTACTAGAATTATGAAAAATAAACAAATGTTATGGAGGTTTAGAAAGAAAATGTTTTGATTTACCATCTTGGTGTCAAGGCTGAAGACCAAATGAAATTATAGAGGCTACACAGTGGCAGATATATGCAATTTTACAAATTACACATTTCCCTGTGCCATGAGGGAGATGGTGAGACAGAGAAAATGGCCAAGTTAGTGTAGTGGTTTTGTTCCACAGGAGAGATGCTGGAGTGCTGCAGAGAAGTTGGGTGGGTGAGTAGTGCTAGTAAGGCTATGCAGGGTCCAGGCACATGGCTGTGGGGTCCCCTCAGCATTTTCCTGTTCCCTCATGGTTTCAGATGCTGGTACAGGTTCATAAGGTTTCTTTTTCTGCTCTCTTTCCAGAAACTCTTGACTAACCTAAGCTTTACCCAACAAAGTGTCCTCAGCTATAAGACTGAGTAGAGAATAACTTGTTAGTCTGTTCAAATCATGCTGATTTTGTTCTGTTTTGCTGTCACTGCAGGTGGTGCTCACAGTCTGGACATTTCTTTAGTGCTTTTGCACTTCTTGATGGTCAACAGATTGTTGACATAGCTTGGCTATTTGGCTTACTTGACATTGGCATTTTGCTTGCACAAAATGTATTTAAGATGGAGGGCTGTTGTTTGGGACAGTTAATTGATCATATTTTGTCTGCTTTTACTTAGAGAAAACACTTCCTAAACCTTCCCACTTTTATTGAAACTAAAACCTGAACTAAAATCACAGGGTTATGCTAACCAGGCCTGACTCATTCTAACTGCTGCAACTCAGACATGCTGGAAAAGTGTGTCTAATGCTTCTACTAGGAAGTAAGGCCACATAATAAAGGGTTTGTTTCCCTGTATTGCAGCTGTCTACACAAATATATTCATTACAGATTTTTCCTCATCCATAGCTGGTCTCAGATGTCCACAGTCAGTATAGCGAGCAATCAGTACACAGTAAGCATCCTACTCCTTTGAAGTATCTAAGAGACCCTCACAGTCAGTTGAACCTCAACAGACCTCAAGACTGACTTAGCATGACAATTTCTATGTTCCTGTGTTTACAGATTCAAATTACATTGTTTCTTCTCTTTGCTAATTATCAGTGGCCAAAAGATTTGTCTGCACTTACAATCTTTTAAAGTGAATACAGCTAATAAGGATTCCTACATTCCTGATAGTAAAAAGCTCTTATTTTATCAACATTTCTTTTCTCTTCATTATTGATGTCTTTTTCTTCCTTGTCTCTTTTTTTGCCAGTTTGGATGCATCATGTATTTCCTGTATGACTGCAGATGGTTACAGTGCAATAAGATGTTTTACTGATGTGATCCTCTGCCCTAAGGGGCCTACATAGCTTTTGTTTCTAGAGCAAAGCATAAAATTTTACTTAGAAAGTATATCACACAATTTTGAAAATTTAAATTGTATCAAGCTTTTAATTTAAAAACAAAGTAAAAAATGAAAGAAGCAATGCTAGAGTCTTTTTACAGTGTATTGTTCAGTCCAGATAGATGTTTGAATTTGCAGACAGTGAGTTTTCTTAAGTGTGGGAACCATGATAATTTAATGGGAAGTAGTTGTTAAAAAGAGAATGAGCCTTAAATTAATCTGATGTCACTTCAGATCTCAAAAGCCTAATAGATAAAAAATAGTTTTCGCTTCTTCCTGATCAGTGATATGGTGACCTTTCCACATTTGTACTACTCATTTCCAAATTTGAGACATAGCTCACCTTTTGGTGGTAATTGACACAACATGTCAAACAAGCAGGATCATTTTCTGCTGTGAATGATAAAATACAAAAGTAAAGACTTCTGAAATATTTAAAACAATGAGCAGCCTACAGGAAAGACACTTTTATACATTCAGCTATACAAAACTTCAAAGTGAGAGAACTTTTTGTTACAGCTTCAAAAATCGTGTATAGTACAAGAACCACGCTGAGTTGCTAAGGTGTTTCTGCTCTATCTTGCTGTCACTTCACTTGTGAAAGTGTAATCCTTGTGGTGGAGGGGAAAGCTGAAAAGATTAGATTGAGTTGCAATATGGACTAAATAAACTGTGTCTGAAAAAACAATGCATATAATTTTGGAAACGAAAGGATCTTCAGGTAGGTTTTGAGGTGTTTATGAACAATGTTGATAATGGTAGAATTAGTGACTATGTCCACTTTAGAAAGTAGTAGTCAATCTGAACAGTGATGAGGAAAGCCCTGACAATTTACATAATACTCATTGAGGTGTTTTTTATCTTGCAGTTATCTCAAGTCTGATCCTACAGACCATTTGCAGCTGGAGAACTTTTATTCTATTGCAGTTTAGTTTCATATGAAAGTTGTTGTGCAGCCCCTTTCTGGTTTTATTTATTTGCACATCTTTAAATGGGTGCAAAGAGACCCTGTAAGCAGAATATGTACACCTGTTTGTAGATATTATATATGCATGTACATACACATTTATGTATGTATGTTGACAGTATAAAAAACAAAGTAAAAGGAAACGCACCTATGTAAATGAACTGCTGCATATGGAAACACCAGAGAACTAGCTGAAGAGTGAGTTGAGCTTGTAATGTTGTTTTTAAAAACAGGTTTTAAAAAAGTCAATATTTACTTGGAATTTTTAGAAAAATACCAAGGTTTTCTTTGTAGTGGGGAATTGAGAAATTTCCATCGAATAACAAAATATTAGTGTGTGATCTCATCAAACAGTATAAATGTGCTAGGTTTTTTATTGACAATAAATTTTTCTTTATGGATTTTTTATAGAAGGAAGGGTTTAACAGACGTAGCTCAAGTTATTGGAAGCTGAATTTGGGCAAATTAAAATACAAAATAAAATTAATAATGATGAGAGGCAGTAACCTCCAGGACAGTTTATCTGATAGTACTGGGTTCTTATCACATGAAGTCTTAAAATCAATATTGTCACTTACTAAGGAATTTTTCTATACCTCATTAAGTTTTTTGATAAATGGTTACTGTAGAAGGTCATATCAGATGACCATAATGATCTTTAAAATCTTTGCATCTATTGAAGAGTGTTAAATATGTACACTTTCACTCATTAAGATCATATAGTTTCTGTAAGTTCCATGGAGGATAGAGGGGATCATTGGATCATTTAGTCTGACCTCTAGAATAATGAAGTGCATAGAATTTTGCCCAAGGACCTTTTTGCTTTCAAAAAGCTTATTTCCTAGATCAGAAATGCTTTTTAGAAATCAGAAAAGTTATTTTATTATATGGAAAATGTGACATACACAGAATGCAGTCCATGGTAACATTTCTACTGTTTGTTGAGCCCAAAGAATTCCTCATTCTAAGATTACCCCTAATAATACACCTATAATTTTATAATAAATTTAATTAAGATTATACATTTTTTGGTAACTAGAGTTTTTGAGTCTGTGCAGTGATACCCTTCAACCTTTGATGCATGGAGTTTACGATGATAGGAAAATGGCTGAAGGGATCGTTCACTGACCGAGTTCAGAATAAGCTAAGATGGAAATCTAGTTATACACAGTACAGGAAGCTCTCACTGTCTGTTACTTGCACTATTTGTCTCAATAAGCTTAAAAGCTCCACAGACACACTTGCATGGACATAATCACCATGCTGTGTGGAAATTTAGCTGGAGGACTTTCACGAGTAATGCAAATAAACTACCGTTTGAAAATGTGCATCTTTCAAACTGCTTCTAATTCAAGCAGGCTACAGCAAGAAAAATGTAATGTAGGTAGGCTGTCTGCTCTTTGGTCAATGACCATATACTTCTGGGCCTGTGGGAAAACAGAGCAGGAACAAAATAGCAGATATTTATATATAAATTCATTCAGTCACTAAGTGCCAAGAGAAGAATGCATCTTCTGCAAGATACTCACTTTTATTTGTAAATAAATAAAACACTGGAGTGCAATTGGGGTTGGAATTTATGTCATGTAACTGGAAGCTTTGTAAAAAGAGCTCAGAAGTTTGCAGACAATACCAAGCTGAGTAGTGCAGTTGACAGACTGGAGGGAAGGGATGCCATCTAGAGGGACCTTGACAGGCTTGAGAGCTGGGTCTATGCAAATCTTGTAAGTTCGACAAGGCCAGGTGCAAGGTCCTACACCTGGGTTGGGGTAATCCCAAGCACAAATAAAGGCTCAGTGATGAGTGGATTGAGAGCAGCCCTGTGGAGAAGGACCTGAGGGTGTTTGTGGATGAAAAACTGAATATGAACCAACAATGTGTACTTGCAGTCCAGAAAGCCAATCCCATTCTGGGCTGCATCAAAAGAAGCATAGCCAGCAGGTCAAGGGAGGTGATTCTGCCTCTCTGCTCTCGTAAGACACCACCTGGAGTACTGCATTCAGCTCTGGGGTCTTCAGTGTAAGAAAGATATGGGCCTGCTTGAGCAGATCCTTAGCAGGCCCATGAAGATGATCAAGGGCCTGAAGCACCTCCCCTATGAGAACAGGCTGAGAGAGTTGGGGTTGTTTAGCCTAGAGAAGAGAAAGCTCTGGGAAGACTGTATATCAGCCTTCCAGTACTCAAAGGGGGCCTACGGGAATGATGGAGAAGGACTTTTTATCAGGGGTTGTAGTGATAGGATGAGGGGTAATGGTTTTAAACTGAAAGAGAGCAGATTTAGATCAGATATTAGGAAGAAATTCTTTACTGTGAGCGTGGTAAGACCTGGAACAGGTTGCTCAGAGAAGATGTGGATGCCCCCTCCCTGAAAGCATTCAAGGCCATGTGGAAAGGGTCTTTGAGCAACCTGGTCTAATGGAAATTGTCCCTACCTATGGCATGGGAGTTGGAAGTAGATGATCTTTAATGTCCCTTCCAACCCAAACTATTCCATGATTGGACTACTGTGTCCAGTTCTGGGCCCTGCAGTTCAAGAGGGACATAGAATTGCTTGAGAGAGTCCAGTGCAGTGAGGGAGCTGGGGCTCTTTATCTTGGAGAAAAGGAGACTGAGGATTGACCTCATCAATGTTTATAAATAGATAAAGGGTGAGTGCCAGGGGGATGGAGCCAGGCTCTTCTTGGTGGTGCCTGGTGACAGGACAAGGGGCAATGAGTGGAAGCTGAGGCATAGGAAGTTCCATGTAAACATGAGGAGGAATTTTTTCACTGTGAGGGTGACAGACACTGGAACAGGATGTCCAAGGGCTTTGTGGAGGCTTCCTCTCTGGAGATATTCAAAACCTGCCTAGATGTGTTTCTGTGTGATAGGCTCTAGGTGATCCTGCTCTGGCAGTGGGGTTGGACTGGATGATCTTTCAAGATCCCTTCCAGCCCCTGACAATCTGTGATTCTGTGATTCTATGAGCTGGTTGTGTCGGTTCCCTCTGCCACCAGTGGACAGAAATAGTCAGTCCTGAAGGTAGATCATCCTCCTTACCTTGGACACCACCTAGAACGGTATGAATTGACTTCTTATGACAGAAACTGTCATCCACCTATATGCATCTAAAAGTTAGGTTCTTAGTCTAAATTTCTCATTCAGGCTATTTCATTTAACATAAATAATATATCTAAATACAATTTTCATTAAAGTTAATAGAACTGGCATTATGCATAGGTTCCTCTTGCGAACTCATCTAAATAATTCCTTTTGTAATTCTTGTAATCTGTGCTCTGCAGGATCAAGGGGACTAGGTATCACTGCTCAAAACACCAGCAGTTTTTTAATGCAGAGATAGGAAAAGATGGTAGGTCCTTTCCTTATGGGAGAAGCTGAGAAGCAGGAAACAAGAAGCTTTGGCACCTTTCTTTCTTCCTGCTTAAATATGCTCCAGAGAACTCAATAACATACATAAAGACAATTTTCCTAAAAGTCCACTGAAGTCATACTGTGTTTCGTGTTCTCCTATTAATAGCCCACAGCTGTAACTAGAAGAATGCCTGATCAGATCCTTTTCCTTTCTCATGCATTCTCAAAAAGCTAAGTGGATTCAGATAAGTTTGCTGGTTTCTTTTGTGTGACTATACTTCACTTCAGATCAAAAATACAATATGCAGCTCAGTTTAAAGGCATACATCCTGTGAAATAGGTGCTTCCCCACAGGAATATAAATGGTCTTACAGACAAGATGACTTCAATGGGAATATTTAATTATTTGCATGATTTTGCTCACAGTGAACTATAAGTAAGATTTTTTTTCTTACCTTAGAGACAGAATAATGAATATGATAGCACAATATATTAATTTATTTTCTGGTCTATTTCTACAGTATAAATTTATATAAATTGACTAAATTATTTTTTTTTAATTGAAACTCAAGGATTGACAGCTCATTCCAGTCCTCAAATGTCATTGCTGAAATCCCAAGAAAATGAAATTATTTGGGACTGTAATTTTCTCATGTTCAGCCACCTTCTTTTCTAAATAGTGATCACAATCCTGTGCTTATGTTTTATAATCTGTTACCATGGAGATATTACCATACACAGGATGGTTGCTCCATTGCATATAATCAAGTAGGACAGGAGTGTTGATTAAAACGGTTGTAAAAATCTTCATATCCAATAATTTAGAGAGAAAACTAAAAGAGAATCAAATATTATTTTGCTAATAAAATATAATCTTTGATTATGTAATTGTTCAAATTTTCTGCTTTAGATTCCTTCTCTTGCATTGTTCTTTATTGTAGGAAAGACATACTTTTTACTTGGATTTACAAAAAACTTTGTGTAGCTAAATAATGATCCAACACATATTGATGGGTGTCTGACTAATAGAGTATGTTTATGGGCATGTTTCTATTACCATAACACTATGTCAAATGGACCTGGAAAATCTGAGACTGAAAGTCATTTTGCTTCATATTTGAGATACGTGGGAAAAAAAAAAAATCCTTTTCAGAATTGTTTTACTTACAAATTCTAACATGTATTTTGTGTGTTATTAAACACACTTTTCAGGATGTTTCATTCTGTTTAATGGGTAATTAATTTTGACAGTATGTAATTTTAAATTATTTGTTTAGTGCTACATAGTGATCTTAAATGTATATTTGCAAGAACACTATGTTATAAATCTATGTCTGTTTCTACTGGAGTGATCTTTTATCTTTTTGAATCATTATTATTACTGCAGAAAACTCCAATGACTTTCCCAGCACTGTAGAAGACATTTAAATATCCTGTGATTCAGTATTAAACCATGAAAGAAAGAAAAAAAAAAAGCTAGTGTCACAATTTATATTCTTAAATATATTGTTGAATCAGGCCGTAAAATATTCCTTGCTTTGACTGTCTCTCAGTATAAAAGACAGTCAAGATAAACAGAGTCTTGAAAAAAAATGAACTTGCTACATAAATCAAGATAAAATGCTTTTGAATAGTTTCAGTAGCTTCTGAGAATTGTTTTCACCTTTCATGTAAGTTTGGTCTGTCCTAGACTTCTCTGTTGGGGTCAGGACTCTGGGTCAGCTGTTGTAAGCCCTCCAAAAATATTCCAAGTAAGTAAATGTTCTATGAAGAATTGTCACTGAGAGAAGGACACATGTCTGTCCTTGGTAGAAACCAAAAGAATGACCAAAAATAAACCAAAATAAAAGTTACTAGGATGATGATGCATATATGCAGAAGGTTTTTGTAACTGAATCTGCTATTGATTGAATACTTACTACTTGAATCCTTCATATGTCCTGAAAAGAAGGAATCCCTTTTACTAGGAATTCTGCATCTTCTGATTTAGGTGTTCACAGCAATAACATTTGAGTAACTGTTATGAATACTAGGACTACAGGAAAAGTAATCAAATAATGGCAATAGTGTATACTGGATGCCCTTCATTTATTCCTTAGAGGAAACCCATTTTGTGAAGACATATGTTCTGCAAACCAGGCCCATAACCACTGGGAGCAATACACACAGTCCAAATCTGTCAGCATTTCACAACAAAACTGTATGTATCTAACATCCTGACATGAAAACCAGTAAATGCAAAAGGGAGGCCAGAATTCTCACTTGACGCTAAGCTCCATTAATTACATTATGGACAGGGTTTCAGCTTTTTGTTTGGAAAGAATAAAACCCTACAACTGCCATGTGTTTTATTGTGTTTTATCTGTAAATCAAATTTCCTTCCTTGATGGTAGTTTCTTGTCTAATATCACTGAAAAAGAGTTTTATTTTCCAGTCATTTCTTATAGTTTCATTCTTACTTGTGAGTATGTACTTACTTTCACTGACAATTAAAGTGTACCCACTGGAGTCTGCAGAAGCATGGCATGCTATGAGTTAACTGAGCTTTTGTTGTTGTTTCTATAAAGAGTTTTAGGCAAAAAGGTCCATATAACCTATTTGTATAAAATTATAAATTTGAATCAAATATTTTAACCTACTCAATACAAATAATATTCATAAACTACATTTGTAGGTGTACTATGATCATAGACATTCATTATATTTCCATAGAGATATATTTAGAACTACACCTCTATTAAATAATAGGATAGAACAGTGATATTTCTCCTAGATATTCCTATTCATTGACCATCTGTGCCTGAAAAAAAAAAAAAAAAAAAAAAGAGGATTGTGTCTCAGCTTTTTCAGAATAAAATATTTCCTTCTTCTAATTGAATTCTAAAGGAGTATTTCTGAAAACTTGCTTTTGCAGTCACTGATGACAGTACAGGTAAAGTAGTTATTGCCATGCCAGATTTGGAAAGCAGATGATAGCTGTGGTATTTGGGCCAGCATTACTTGTTACAGAAAAATTGATTTGGATGTAAAAAGCTGAGCAATTTTTAAGATTAAATTAAGTACTTTATAGTTTAGAAGTTTTCAATTGCCTAACCTGGTCTACTAAAGACAAATTATTCTTCAGAGTGACACATTCTGGAGAAGGAAATATAGAAGACCAAACTATCTTTAACATAGATTATGAATCAGTGCTGTGCATGCTGAAGAAAGCCCTTGGGAGCTAAATATTTAGGTAAATAAACTACTAGTTTTAAGGTACTAGTATGTCCGTCTTTATCTTTTTCCTTGCACACTAGCAAACTCTGATAGCTTTAAAATAAATGTTAGAACAGCCCTCAGATGACCTTCTTGATCATATTCACGGCATGCTTCCTTGATATGCAATTCAAGTTGACAGGATTGTGAATAGAGCAGTATAGCTATAGATTCTGTGTGATTCACATGTTACCTTGCAAATGTGCTCACATTAGTTTCTAGAAATAGACATTTGTATATAATGAGATAGACCCTAGTGGGCAGCAAATAAGATGAGTTTCCAAAGTGTTTGAAAAGAAAGATTTACACTTTAAAATTCAACAAACTTTGTGACAAGCAAGGGAAAATCTCCAGATTGTCTCAACATTGAGCTTTTTCTTGCCACTTGGCTGAGTGGGAGTTGGATAAGGTGTTGGACAGCTGCAAACATGATAGAGTGAAAAAAGTAGAAATTTCTAGCTAAAAGCCAGGGTGGTCTGTCTAGCCTGGAAGGTATTAGAAGAGTTTATGTGGACCATTTGCCCCAAAAGCTATTGTAATAGTTGTGGGCTATCAAGCCTGCTTTGCATACCAGCTTGTGAGCAAATTTTTATTAAAAAAAAAAAAAAAAAAAAAAAAAAAGGGGACAAAAAAAAAAAGGGGAAAAAAAGGAAAAAAAACCCCAAAAACTGCTGTAGCTCTTGTTAGATAAAATAGCTATGAGGGAATTTGTTTAAGCAAACATTATGAGAGAGTTGTATGTTTGGTAGAGTGGAAGGACAAAAGATTCAGAGAACCCTCCTGAAGAAAAGGTTGCTTTTGCCTGTGGTCCTTCCATTAGTTATAATGCCACTCCTGTATGCAGAGATATCTTTTACAAAACTTATCCTTATCCTTGAAAGTGCTTTGCATCCACTTTAATTCAAACATCTTTTCATTGTTTTAAGGTTTGTTTGTTTTTTTTCTATCAGTTGCCCCTTTAAGTTTCAATCACTCATATTTCTACTAAACTTAGGGCCAAAGAAGAAGGCATGAGAGGAATATGCAACAGCACGCTTAGTACATAACTTCTTATTTTCAAAATAAAATCTATAAATATATTTAAAATCTACTCTGAATTTATTTCTGTAACACTGCTGGAAAAAATTTCCATAGCATGGGGATGTCTTCTGAGGGAAGCAGGGTGCAGCCACAACAGAGGCTGCCTGCAGCTGTGTGCTCAGTAACAGTTTTGCTTCTAGGGAACATGCAATTTCTAATTATGAGAGAATCCTTACTTGGCATAGGAATGACAGACTCATCTGCTTGTTAATAAAAGCATTTATTGTCCACATTATAATGCGATGTGTATTGGAGAAGAGTTGCCTAAAATCATTATGGAAACTTCGTTAATAGCTCACTATATTCTGGAAATAAAATATCTCCCTGAAAATGCTAGTCTTGATCTGTGTTTAACCTCAGTAGGAAAGAAAAGATGTAGGCTATATTCTCCCACTTTTTTGTTTGTGCCTATGCTTGCAATGTGTGCATAATCAGTGAAGCTTTTTAGACTTAGCCCTGTGATTTACATTAACCAGGAGGATAACTGCCACTATGGGCAGCCCTACTGAAATTGGTGAAGATTTGTACAAATCACTCTGTGTGTCCTGGTTTTAGTTTTTTAGTGGGTTTTTTGTGTTTTGTTTTGTTTTGTTTTGTTTTGTTTTCCCCAAAGCTGATAGTTTTATTGGGAAAATGAAATTACTGTATATTTATCAGTTATAATTAGCACAAAATATATTTACTTGTTGTGGTACAAATCCTAAAAAGGATTTCTAAGACAGAAATGAAATGACCTTCAGACATCTAAAACTAAAAATTTATTATAAAAACTACTGGCTAGTAGTTACCTAGTTCTGCCTAAGCTTTCAAGGAGTCTCCCATTCTGCTGCAAAGTCCCTAGTTTCCTGCAGTGCCATATATGATTTTATGAGTGCTCTGCTTTAGGAAGTTCAGTGCCACCATCCAGTTTAAGTCATCTTTGAATCTAGAAAGCAGATGAAGAATATGATATGGTAGGCATGTTCCACAGGTCAGATGCCACATAAGAAATAGCTGTAACAGATTTCTTCCAAAAACTTAAGGGGTGGGGATGGGGGGAGGAGGAGCATATGGATGTTCCCATCTGCATGCCTGTACATAACCTGGTGGCTCTGGGCTCCCACAGGTGTGCTTCATAATCCTGCCTTCTGCTCCCTGCTTTCTGCAGTATTTGTGTTTTGTGTAGCCAGTCTTAAGTTTAATGTCTCTTCTTCAGAGGCAGGTTCACAGGGCTTTCTTCCTGTGGTCATGTGAATCTTTGAATCTTTCTATAGTGATGCTCACTTCCAGTGAGCATAGTGCTGTTGTATCCCTTTGGAGAAGGAATGCTTCAGGAAGTGCTTGATGCGGCTTGAATCTCCTGTGACTGCATGAAGACATATTGCCTCCCAGGCTAGTGCTCTCATTACATACAGGGGTTATGTACAAGTCATGTCTATTCATCTTTTTTTAATCTATTTCTATGTATCTTTGTTTATGGCATCACTGAGGTTCTGCCCTTATACGTAGGTTTCTAGTTACTACAGGGTACAGGGCCCCCCTGAGCTTAGCATTTTCATTTTGCTGTCTTTATTTGCTGCATACTCTGGGAAGGGAATCTGGCCCTTTGAAATATTAATGAGATTATTTTCTTAATGACATGCAGTAGGCAATCCTCCAATTCAACCGGGAATTATGTATGTGTGTGATAGGGTGGTTGAATACATTCCTTATGTATGTAAAAACCCTTCCAGTATTCATGCAGTTTTGGAATCTTAAAGGTCAAAGGAGTGGGAGTTCATTATGAATGCACCGAGCAATCAATTTTGCTGATATGTG
>JANIJG010007044.1:17051-31370 GCA_024611175.1 Megaceryle torquata | reverse complement strand
TCTCTTCCCCTTTGGGGAGGGAGGGGGGGTTAACAGAGAGCGTCTGTTAGGTCTAAGGGGCTGCCCTGACCCTAAACCGTGACATAAGTGACATTGCCAGGAAAAAAAAAAGAGACATTATATATATATATATGGATTATTACAAGAGGAGGTTTCTGTGCAGGTGAGCTGATATCTACAAGCTGCCAGATCTTAAGGACATGGCAGGTTTGTGGACTCTATATGAGGAACCCACCAGGTGCAGGTGCCCCAGATACCTAAAAACCAAATACCTACCACAAACAGGAGTTGACAGAGGCTCTCTAACACCCAATTTGTGACTAGGATATTAAATATCTATCGTAAGATAGACATTAAAATAAGTATTTGGGGAAACAGGTTTACAGCCAGAGTGGCATAAATGCACTTTGCAACCTTTCCTCACTGAAAAATATAATCAGGGTAATTTTGTCTTGTACTAAGATAGGATTTGCTATATTCCAGGGAAGGGATTAGAGTATAAATCCTTCTAACTTAAACAGGGAGATGAACGTTGAATTAATCACACTGCTTTATTCATGTCTTCTCCCACACGCCCTCTCATTTAGCTCTTCAAATTCGAGTTTCAGATTCAAATAGCTGCAATTATGGAACAATTCAAGGATGAGGAAAAGAAAAAAAACCAAACACAACCTACCAGAGCGCAGTTTGGCACGGCATGTTCTGTCTTTAAATAAGGATTAAAATGAGGATTGTTCAAAAAATCCAATAAACTTATGTAAGCAATTAGTGCAAATTCCTATAATCTTGGATTATTTCTCTTTGTTACTATTCAGCTGCAACAGGCTAGTCAGAACAGGAATTTCCTTTTTTATGGGTGTTGTTTGGGGCGCCTGTACAGAAACCTAGAAAACTCACACTCAGCACAGTCACCAAATATGCATTAGGATTTAAAAAAATTTTTAACAATTCTTAAACTTAAAAGAGTCTTTAATTAAAAATTAAAACTAAATTTGTTAAACTGGCTGAAGTTTAGACTGAGAACCAATCTCAAAATCAGCAAGTAGGCAATTTTGCTGATTCTCTTGTGCAAAGTTCAGTGGAGATCAGAGGAATTTCAAGAGATGAAATCTAATGCAGACTGAAATTGGGAGAAACATTTTATCTTCATCTTATTTTCATAATAACAAACAGCTCTCTGGCTGACATTTCAGAAAAATCAGCTCATGGTCTCAAATTCCTTAGAATTTGAGAGACACTTTGGGAAAGAAAGAGTGATTAAATCCAGGTTCCACATGTGAGTAGGACCCATTCAATGAGGACTGCAACACAGTGATTTCCAGGCATGGGCCACTCATCTTGGAAACACTGCCCTGCCAGCTTACTCACCTTGGCTGAAGCATCAGGGGACCACTATGATCCAGAAAGCTGATGTGGAGCTTTATACCAATAGTTTGGAATCTCTCCAGAGAAGGCAACTCCACAACTTCTCTGGACAGCCTGGGCCAGGCTCTGGCACCCTCACAGCAAAGAAGTTTTTTCCTCCAGTGCAGATGGATCCTCCATGGTGAACTTGTTGTACCCCAGGACTCACAGGTCCTTTTCTGTAGAGTTGCTTTCCAGCACCTGTATTGGTACAGGGGGTTATTCCTCCCCAGGTACAGGACCCTACACTTGCCCTTGTTGAACTCTATGAGGTTCTCCTCTGCCCAACTTTCCAGCCTGTCCAGGTCTTGCTGAATGGCAGCACAGCCATCTAGGGTGTCAGCTACTGCTTCCAGTTTTGTATCATTATATTACCTTATCCTTTGATAAAGTGTAATCAAAGGTGAGTCTTGGCAGTTAAATATTTGTTTGGAATTATTCTATTAAATTAATGTGAATTGTTTCAAATTAGTTACACTCATAATGCATAAAATACACAAATACAGGACAGGTAGTGGATAACAAAAGGGAACAGCACCTTGAGCCATTGGCCAAAGGTGTCATTGTGAGCCATGATTGATGTCAGCCTTCAGGTTAGGAAGACAGTGTTGGAAAAGAAGAACAGAAGCACCTGCATTATGTCTGTGGTCCTCCTGACCAACAGTTGGGATGACTGACAGACCTTGTTCAACCTACCCTGACTACAAACAAACTGCCCCCAAAACAAAAAAGAGGTCTGAAATCAACTTAAATTTTATTAATAACTTGGGTTTTATTATGGTGTAGGTCACCTAGCGATGCTTAAGGCTAAGAAAACAGTTAGACCTGCAAGTCCTAAGGGACCTCTATTAGCCATTAAGGCTTACATTGCAAAAGCCAAAAAGTGACTGGGCCACAGGAGACACAACTAGGAAGTATCAGAAGTTGCCCAGCGACATCCCTGTGGGACTAACAGTACTAGGACTTGGAAATACAAAACATCTTTCTGGGCAGTCAGAAATCTGATCATGAAAATGTAAAGACACAAAAGGATTAAAATCAGTTACATTAAATGGTTCGTAAGAATTTTTCCCTGGTCTCTCCATACATTACCCTTCTGCTATCACATATTTAAAAAGATACTCTTAATAACATTACTTGCCAGGTAATTTATTAAGCATAATGAGCAACATTTACTAGAACTGTTGCTGAACAAAGAAGGAATTATCTGCTGTGCTACAGTAAGATGAACAAGTGGGACTGAGGAGTCCACACATAAACACCAACGATCCCATTAACTCAATCTATTTTATTAATCACTACCACAGTGAAGTCAATGTGCTTGTGACTTCCTTCTCTGTCTCTGGATATACCATTCCTCAGAAATTAATGAGTTCAAAGCAATGCTCTTCAAAACCTGTTAGTGGTCACCACCTGGCTTGCTCATAACTAGACCCTTTTGAAAACTGAGAGATACACTTTACATATCATCCTACTAACTCCAAGAATTCAAGTAAGTCCCCATTCTCTGAAAATGAGTCATCAGGTCTTGGACCACCGTCATTGTTTCCAGTCAAAACATTTGAAAAAGGAAATTACACCAGCCAAGATAATGAAGCATTGAGTTCTTGGTGTGGATATTTTGACACCTTGAATCTCACCATGGAAATTCGTTCCACTTGAGTGAATCAGTAACCTGGAAAAAACTCAAAGTAAGTAAAAAAATACAATAGGTTGTGATTCATTTTTTCACCGTTAAGTGGCTACGTGCATTCATACCATGCTAAGGGACACACTGTGAAGGAGAGCACTGTAGCTAGCAAGGAGAGGAACCCAAAGCAGCATCAGCAATGAGCGTAACACAACCACCAAGTTTCAGAGCTCCATCACTAAAGAGGTGCTTGGACACCGTAATGATGAGTACAGGAGGAAAATAAGGAGACAAAGGAAGAAAGAACAGCTAAGAAGTCATCTTTCCACTGCAGGAATCTCTTCACAGACATTAGGCAACATGTTTTCCTTCTCAGGGTGATGTGAAATATTAAACAGCAAATAACAGGGTCTAGTGTCTTTGTTAAGCACTATTTGGCACTTAAAAAGGTAAATCCTTTCATTTCAAGCCTGGAACAGAGTACAGGTAGACATTGACTTACTAGTGTGAAGAAACTGCTGGCCAGCAAGACACAGGAAAGTGAAGAAGCTGTCAGTAGGGATGGCATAACTAATGGTACCTACATCTGAAGCAGAAGGATTTACCATTTTCCCCATTAATACCAATGATGTCACGACAGGGAAGGAGAATTTTGAGAACTGTTTTTATTGGAGACAAGCAGTCACTCCAAACACTGTTTGCACCATTTTGAAGAGAGGCTCAACATGAGCCAGCAGTGCACTCATGTGGCTCAGAAGGCCAACTGTATCCTAGGGTGCAGTAAGAGGAGTGTGGCCAGCAGATCAAGAGAAGTAATTCTCCCCTTTTACTCTGCTCTTGTGAGACCTCACCTCAAATACTGCATCCAGTTCTGGTGTCACCACCATAAGAGGGACATAGATCTGTTGGAAGGAGTCCAGAGGAAGGCCACAAATATGATCCAGGGGCTGGAGCACCTCTGCTATGAGGATAGGCTGAGGGAGCTAGGATTGTTCAGCCTGGAGAAGACTCCAGGGGGACCTTATAGCAGCCTTCCAATACCTGAAGGGAACATACAGTAAGGCTGGAGAGGGACGCCACAAGAGTGTACAGCAATAGGATGAGGAGAAAGTTTTAAATGGAGGGAAAATAGGTTTAGATTGGATCTTAGGAAAAAGTTCTTCAGTGGGTGGGAAAAGTTCTTCACCCTCATGAGGGTGGTGAGACTTGGGAATACATTGCCCAGTGGGGCTGGGGATGCCCCCTCCCTGGAGGTATTCAAGGCCAGGTTGGATGAGGCCTTTAGCAACCTAGTCTAGTTGAGAGGCATCCATGCCCATGGCAGGGAGGTTGGATTAGATGATCTTTAAGGTCCCTTCCAGCCTAAGCCATGCTATGATTCTATGAAAAACAGTCGCCAATCAGCTCTTGTAAACATCTGTCTACCAAAACAGCCAAGGTAATGGCATCAACCACTGGCTCCATATAAACAAGTTAATGGTTGGCAGTAGCGCAGTCTGACAACTGTCATGGGTTTACTTACTGTATCTCAGTCTACAGACTACACTCACATCTCCTGCAAATCTCTGTAATTTCACTGATTTCATCAAAACTCCACCTATTTTGGGCTGAACTGTACCTGCAGTCAGGCTCATACAGCACAGGGAGATGTGGAGCTCATGATAGGACAATCAGCTAACCAGAAGATACGCCTCCTGGGCACGCAATGCAAGCCTATGTGTGTCCCTCCTGCATATCAGCATCTCTTGGGCTCTTCTTGGAGAAGGGCAGGTCTCAAATGTCAGGACAAATTAAAAGAAAGTCAATAGGGAATAAGGTTGGGAAAAAATAACTTTGCATACTTTACACATGGCAACATGAATTCCACCCTCCTCAGTTTCCACCAAGAAACAAAATTCATAATAACTTCAGAGTGAAGCAAGGATTTAAAAATGCCCAGGATTTCAGTTTTATTTGTCAATTATTTTTACTTGGTGGGGGAAAGGAGATAGAAAGTTCAAAGCCATCTGGATATTTTTAACTGAAAAGTTTCACTTCAAACACAGCAAGATCTTTAATAATTATTTTTTTAAACTGGTTAAAATTAAAAGGTTATCCAAAAGCATTAGTGTTTTCCATATCAAAAAAGACATCTTCATCTGGCACAGATTTAATCCAAAATCACTTATTTAATGTTTTCATTTCAGCAAAAAGCATTGATGATGTTATTTTGGTTCAAAAAAATAAAGCTCCTTTTTCAGGTTTCACTTACCTTTATGAACCACCTCTCTCTTCTGCCCAGCTCAGTGGAAACAGGACCTATCAAGTCCATACACCATATAGACTGGAGCAACTAACAGCAAGCATGGATTGGATCAGAGGATTCCCAGCAGGGAAAAAAAAAAATCATTTCTGTTTGAGAAGTTCACAATTAGCCTAATAGAAGGAGAGAAAAAAAAAATTAAATCTTATTTTAAAGAATTATGTCTCTTCGGGAATCTGTCTGGCATGCAAGAGTGGATCCAGAGTTAAGAGAGAGGCAATGAATTTTCTGGAGATACTCAATTTTTATATACATTTAGGTAACCCAGGAGATTAAAGTACTTTTTCTCCAAAGAGAAAAGAAAAAAACCCAACCAACCAAACAAAAACAAACACCAGAACAACAGATGTTTTCCAAGCACAAGTGTTTCTTTTATTTCAGAGACTGAAGTCGCAGCAGGTTGGTAAGAAGTGAAACTAAAATAGAAATCGCTATTTTTCCTTGCATTGGATTCCTAAACCATTGTGCTGAGGCTACACAAGCAAGCAAGGAGAAAGTTTCTTTATTGGCGAACATTTTGGCTGTGAGTATAAAGTTCTATTATCGCCCTTTATTGATCATTGGCAATATCTGCTCCTGTGCTCACATACAAGGATTACAGGACTCTCTTCTTCTCTGAAAAGAAGAACTGGAATTCCACTCCCTGTGGAGTTTACAATAGTTCAGGCAATTTTAAACCCCTGGCCAGGAGGGCTGCCCGGGGAAGACGCTGTGGACATTGCCATCCCCCTCCTCATCCCTGTGCTCCCCATTACTAACTGCAGCCCGATGCATCATGGCCAGCCAGACGGGCCACGCAGGCATGAGTGTACCGGGATGTGCTCTAAGGTACTCACATCCTTGCACAGCTGAGTGCATGTGGTACGGAAAGGCCAAGGAAAAACTGCTCCGACGCCTGACATTTTGAGGAGCGGGGAGGAAGAACTGCGGTTTCGTGGGTTTCCTCCCAGCCCTTCTCCATCAGCCACCCGCGGTCTGACACCAAGCCTGTTTTCCTACTGTCTGGATATCAGGCCGGCAGACGTGAGTGCCAGACTGGTTTATGATTTTGCCTAGCAATTATCTTCCATCTTTCGATAACATGCTGTACCCTCCTCCTTTACAGTCAAGAGCTGTCCTGACACAGACATTCTCTGAAGCTGCTCTGGAAACTGCTATCCACTCCAGTTTGGGGTTTCCGTCCTTTTTCTTAAAATATTTATATTGGAACAATTTGTTGAAATATGCAAGTGTATACATAAAAAGCCTTGAAACTGGAGAAGAGAGCCAGTTTTACTTTCTTCATCTACTTGTTTTCTTGCTGCAGTAGAGAGAAGCAAAAATACAGGGCTGGAACTTACTTAACAGACTTAAACCACTGGAACATGGTAATGAGTTTTTCCATTACTAAACAGAGCTTTGTCTACTAGTTTGGAAAAGATTCTCAAACCCTACCAGTGAGAGGTTAGGTGAAAGTCAGCAAGAACAAGAGAAAGCTTCCTTCCAACAAGCCCCTGTTTCAATTGTTTCATTTTATGAAGCTACACAACAAAATCTAACAACAACAAAAAAAAAAATTACAGGAAAAGATAATGATCACAATCTGCAGTAACAGCTGTGGGACATATTTCATTTGGAGAGGGGTAATGATGTCGAAGAAGCTTTAAGACATCTTCATCATCCCCTAAACCCAGGCCGGATGTGCCTGTTCAGCCATGTAACATAACTCACAGCATCCTGCTATAATTTAAGCCACTTGTCAATGACCCCAGGGGCTGCCAGAGAGTCACTGCAAGCTGCAGGTGTTCTCTTGCAGCATCACTCTACCTGTTGCCAAGTCAGAAAGAGAATGGAGGAGGAAGATGACATCTTTTTAAAGCATTTATTCTATTTCCAATTGCTTGTAAAAATATGATTCCTTCTTACATCTGGAAAGAGCAAGATACATTCATTTCACCTTAACCCTTCATTTCCTTTTCATCCTCCTCTGAGGTACTTGCATCATCTGCACAATATTTCCTCATTAGCTACCTCTCACTTGCTACTTAGAAGTCCCATTACTTTTAAAGACCACATCTCTACAGCATCATTTAATTGATACTTGTCTTGAGATAAAAATGATCGCCCCTTTATATAAACCAAAATTGTACAGTTTTCTCTCTATGTAGTTCCTTCACTAAATCATTTGCACAGTCTCAGCACACCCAGTCCAAGGTGATGCTGATACTTCTTCTTCAGCTGATACGCTCTTTAGAAGTCCTTTGACCGTAACTGTGAAAGGAGCTGAAATCTGACTTGACACTTTCCTCCTGTTCCTGTTAGAAGTGCAATAAAGGACTGGTGTGACATTAAACCCATATCTCCCTGGACTTCTCCACCCAGAGCACCCCAGCATGACTGTCCAATATTTTAGATATTAAACTTCTTCACACACAAAAATACACAAGCATATCCTGGTGACACTTCTCTGAACATAGTTGCTTTACTTAAATGATCTGGAGTTCAGCAGCACCTCATGAATCACTATTTATTATAATGAGATCAATGATGTGAAGCATGAAGCATGTTCCTCTCTCATCTAGCAGATGATGGCGATGAACTTTTAATTGTCTATTTAATGACTTAGGCTGGGATTTCTCAAAGGAAGCTAAGGTAGGGAGATCAGTGGATTTCAGTGGACACTCAGCACCAGCATGACACACTCAACTTATATTGCTTGGTATGTCCTAACCAGACTGCCAGTTTACAAGCAAATTCCTGTTGCTTATGTCACAGGCTTCAGGTTCTTGACTTATAAACAACACACAACAGCTACATAAATCATACACAGCACAGAAATTTTAAATGGCAATTCCTCTTAATATCTAAATCTTGAGTTGGGTAGAGGTCCAACTTTTGCTAAGCAAGCCAGTGTCAGATGAAAGGTTGCCAAAATAGATGACGCCACCACACTTGGGAATCGTACTCCAAGCTAAACAAGACTCTTGACCATTTATGTCCTTTTGTCTTGTCTATTTTTATTTTAAGCTCTTTGGGCAAAAATTCTGGAAATCTGATCCAACCTGTCAAGACTGAATCCATAGAAATATATAAAAAAAGTATATAAGAAAATAAAGCCCTCTAGACTCTCTCCCTTCTGCTGGATAGGGAACATTTTGTGTTGAGTTTTGTTTGTTTGGGGTTTTTTTGTGGTTTTGTTTGTTTGGGGTTGGTTTGGGGTGTTTTGGGCTTTTTTGTGTGTGTGTTTTGGGTTTTTTTCCCCCCATTTTCCTCTTTTTTTTTTTTTTTTTTTTTTTGGTGGAAGAGAAATTGAGATTGAAATACACAGAGTGATTAGCCAAACAGTCATTATTGATAAAAGGATAATGACCACAGCAATGTTTCTCAACATTTCCATGGATGCACTGTAATGCATAACTGATAATGGGAGAAATAGTGCCAAGACTGTTTCCAAGACATTTTTCTACAACCTCTTCAGAAAGTTGTGTTGGAAGGTCCCCTGTCAGATACTGAAAGATACCTTTAAAAAAAATTAAAATCTATAAAACATTCTTGATATGCATGACCTTAGATTTTTAAGTGTTAGGTTATTAAGTGTATGTTCAGAAATGTAAATCATTCTCTTTCCTTGGATCCAGCATGTAGCTGTTCATCTAAATAAAATGTGTTGATATATTCTGCAGCTGAACAAAACTGGCTGCAATGGCTTGGGGGTGGGGGGTGGGGAATTTCTGAGCAGAGGAACACACCACTTACACCATTCCTGCTGTTCAGGAAATAAAACTTTGTGAGAGCCATTCAAAGACATTAATTCTCCCATGGGAAAGCTAACTGCTGTAAGCATCCTCTACAGCCAGGGAAAATAAAGTAGCCAGTTTTGTATCATTTTACATAAAAGTTTTGAGAACTGCAATATCATAAGACATAATTTTGATTAAGCTGCAGTGCTGGTATAGAAAAGATCCAAACCCTTAGGGGTTTATGGAAAAAGGAAAGAGCCTTCAGCACAGACGTGTTAACATCACATAAATCAAGCAAGACTGGTAGCCAACACAAGTAAGAGTTAAGAAATGCATTAGTTCACATAACAGAGAAAGTGGAAGCCCCAGGACACTGAGAAAGCAATCTCCTTCCCTTAAAATTTGGAATCTGCCAGATTATTGCACTGTTGGGCTCAGTGCCATTAACACCATGCCAGACTAGGCAAGAATCCTCCTCCTCAGGCAATGATTGGCAGGTTCAACAAAGGAAGTCTTTCAAAAGTCAAATGAGGTAATATAAATACTCAAAGAAATCAGAAAAGGCCAGGGGACTATGTATAGCACGTTCAAACCTTTTAAAGACTGTGATTCTGACACAATCTTTAAGGCAAATGAAGTCAATTTGCCCATTACTTCAGCAGTACCTAAGCAAAACCAGTGACCTGTGTTGAGACTGCTTGGACTCATCAAAATCTCAGGGTTCCCTCTAGATCAATTATTGTGCTCTCTACCAAGAATCACACACTTTGAATTCCTAAAGCAAAATTTAATTATATTTCTCTTTGATTAAAAGGAATGCATTTACAGAAGATAACAGCCAGCACATCTAATTCTTGGGCTAATTTCTCATTCTAATTGAAATAACCTCTCACGCACCAACATTTCATTAAGAAATTCCCAAAACTCTCTTCTCCTAACACAAATTTGCCCTACAGTGTTTGCCATTATGAAAAAAGGAGATGTTGCCAACCATATCCTGGACTGTATCAAAAGAAGTGTGGCCAACAGGTCAAAGGAGGTGATTCTTCCCTTCTACTCTCCTCTTGTGAGACCCCACCTGGAGTACTGTGTCCAGCTCTGGAACTCCCAGCACGAGAAAGGTGTGGATCTGTTGGTGTGGGGTCAGAGGAGACCACACAGATCCTCAAAGGGCTGGAGCACGTCCCCTGTGAGGACAGGCTGCAGGAGTTGGGTCTATTCAGCCTGGAGAAGAGAAGGCTCTGGGAAGACTTTATAGCAGCCTTCCAGTACCTGAAGGGGCCCTACAAGAAAACTGGGGAGGGACTCTTATAAGGACATGTCGTGACAGGACAAGGGGCAATGGTTTTAAACTACAACAGGGAAGATTTAGATTAGATATTGGGAAGAAATTCTTTATTATGAGGGTGGTGAGACACTGGAACAGGTTGCCCAGAGAAGTTGTGGATGCCTCATCCCTGGATGTGTTTAAGAACAGACTGGATGAGGCTCTGAACAACCTGGTCTAGTGAGAGGTGCCCCTGTCCATGGCAGGGGGGTTGGAACTAGATGATCTTTAAGGTCCCTTCCAACCCAAACCGTTCTATGATTCTATGAAAAGGGGTTCATAAAGAGACATTCAAGACCCTTGTGAAGGGGAGAAGAGGTACCCAGAAGACAGTCATCCTGACAAGAAACAAGTCACCCCAAGGAAGTCTATAAGAAGTTTTCACTCTGAGAAGAGTGGAGCCACAATGCTTCAGATAGAACATGAAAATGGTTTTGTCTGCCACAACAAAGATAGCACAAAGTGGAGATAACTGTGTTCTGCTGCCTGCAGTAGCAGTAGAGGGTACTGAACCCAGGCAGAAAGTGAGACCAGACCAAGTCCTCTGGAGCTACCATCACAGTAACAGCAAATCAAGTTCTCAAAAAAGGCTACAGATGCCTGGATGCCAATGCAAAGTCTATCAGACAGGTCTCTCCTCCATCTCCACCTCTGACATTGTACCAAAACTTAATAGATGACAAGAGCTCCCTTGGATGGTACAAGAATGGGAATTAGGACACCAGTATGCTACAGGAAGAGAAAATGAAACATAAGTGAAGGAAACATGCTTGAAGCTTAAGTTTCCAGCATGGAATCTCATGATCTATACTTTTCCCCTAGAAAGTAACATTAGCACATCATCTTCCTCCAGGCTGTCTTTGTATTGTCATATCCTGAGCCACAACTGCTTTAAATTTCAAACTCACAAGAGAAATCTGGTATGGTTGACCTCAACACCTAAGGAAGGGCTTAAGCATCTGGCCTAAGCCAGAGACGATAACAAAGAATCTGAAAATTCTGGGAAAGGTTACTTAAGCAGAAGAAGATAAGAGCTTAATGATGTAAGCAGATTATCATTAACACATTACCAAGATTACAATAAATGACTTGCGCAGTCCTCATGTTAGTTGAGCTTCCTGTGCAAATGTTTGCTGCTGAGAGAGCCTTAGACATCCCATAATACCACAGCACTAATACACCTGCAGCTTCAAGACAGAAGACTTAAATTCAGTTTAGCATAAAATGAACAAGTGCAAGTCAACATCAGGTCTAGGAATTCTCATGTTAAAACACAGCTTAGGTTCAATAACAGCTGTAAAAATCCTCTCTTCTTTCTCAGCTTTTACACACAAAAAAAAACCCCAAACATTTTTGGTCATGTTTACTACATCTTACATTATGTTTGTTTTAATATATTTCATATAAGATAATTTATACCATTTTCTCACAATTCTCATAGGAATGTATTTGCACAACCTAAGACTGAGACTGAAGTCTGATTTGCTGGTGTCACAAAGCAATTCTTAATAGGATGGTTGTCACCAACCAAGGGTTCAGAAATGTCCTTGGCAACAGGCAATGCTGGATAAGGTTAGGAGCTGGTGTAAGTGGTAACCCAGACTAAGTTAGACCCAGCCACTACCAACACTTCTTCTCAAATATGTCTCACAAGCAGCACATAATGCTTCTCATCTATGTATCTTAATAGTTCAATCATCCCAAGTCCTACCTCTTCAGCATAAGTATGGCTCACAGGAAGTTATAATATGCCTGAAACCACACAAACATTTGTAAAAGGTATATAAAATAAAGTGCTTACATACATCTTATACCCTTTGTGCATAACCCCCTCTCTCACACTACCCACTTTGGTCTGCTCAAACTCAAATGGACTCTGCTTGCTCCCATGGACTCTCTCAGGTGCCTTGTCATGGGCTACAGTGACAGCAGGAGTGATCTGTGAACCCCACTCACAGTGGGGCTGACAGGTACAGATAGATGCAAACTCTTTTCTTTGACTGTATGATATACAGAACTAGAGCATAACCTTGTGCCCAAGTTATTCTAAGCAGGTTCAGACTTACCCATGCTGAGCAAATCCACAGATATTCTGCCTGTGCAGCTACACCTTTATCTTGTACTTTACAGTTGGGTTTGGACAGCATCCTACTACTGCCTTTAAAACACTCTAAATAGAAAAACAAGACCTAAAAGCCAAGATCCAATAATAGATTTTACAGATGAAAGTGTTGATTTTATTCTAATGTAATTTCACAAATTTATTCAAATAGATTTTTTTAAAAAGGAGCACCAGGTAACGTGGCTGTCACTACTAAGAAAGCTTAGGTGACACAAACCACTTTAAAAGCATTTTATAGAAATGCCCATCTACTCATGAGAACACAGTGTCTTAAAGAAAGATTATTTTTTATTACCTTTCTTAAGATGTTCTGGAGTTTAAGTTCTCTGTTGAAACAATGAAAAATTAATTCATAAACCAATGCATTGAGCTTTCATTTTTAAGGTCTTTGTGCTAAGGAAGAAGGCTTCTGTTTTGATCATGGCATGAGGAAAAAACCCAACACTTAAAACCCTCTGTTAAGATACTGATCAATTGATCAGTATCATCTTGAAAAGATAAAACCCCCCATCATTTAGAAAGTATGATTCAGGGCCAAGGTTTGTCTCTAACTACACATCTGCACTAATTTCATATTTCATCATCCAGAAGCAGAGAACCTAAGCACACAGAGAAACACCTGACATTTGCCGCAGCAGATGTAAAAAGCCAAAGGATCTAATATCTCAAAAATTATTTGCAAAATTTTTTCTAGGATCGCATGTGAAAAAGGCAAAGTCTGTCCAGATAACTCACTGCACCAAAAGGGCTAATATTGATTGGAAAAGTAATTTTCAATGTATTGAAGTTTTTCTATAACTTTTCAGTTCCTTTGAGGAAGCAGAAACAACTCAAGAACTCATACTCTGGCATGCCTAAATTTGCATGGAACATGAACTTATGCACTGACATCCATATATATATGACTCGATGATCTTGAAGGTCTTTTCCAACTGAAATAATTCTTTGATTCTATGATATGTGTGTTAAGTTGTTTCATTTTTATATAGATACATATAGGACAACATAAACCAACACATGCATCTGAGCCAGATATTATTTAGTAAAAAGATAAGACAGAAAAAGCACAGAATTTCAATTTCCAGGGGATGTTTTCCAAGACTCCTGTTCAGAAAACAAAATCACACATTTATTTATCCACTGAATTTCAGTGGATAAATACAGAGGAGCCGTAACCATGGAACCCAAATTCTGACAATTTTTTCCTGTAATTTTCCAGATTTCAACATTATTATGCAGTGCTTTTGTTTCTAAGACATGGACAGTGCAGAAAGCTACCAAGAAACATCTTTGCAGGACATAATGACTATTTGGCCTCCATCTGAGGAGGAGTGGCTTTATATAATTAGTCTCTTCCATGACGCAGGGGAGTAGACCAAGGAAGGGTTCCTTCCAAATATCTTTTTGTGATTCTATGCTGATTAAATATCTGTGTGTATTGCCAGCTCATTTCCCCATTTTGCTCCAAAGTCATGGGGCAGGCTTAGATCTGCATTACACTACAACATCCAGCATTCTATCAGGACCTATGAATAACTGCCCACCTCCTTTGTGTGTCTGCTCTGGTCAATTCTGCTGGTTTTTGGGTTTTTTTTCCCCTTATTTTTTCCCCTTCCATCTGGTTTTATAATAAATTATTCTCTCAGTGTAATGATCATAGCCCTTGTACACAGAACACACCCCCCCACACATACAGAGAGCCAGCACAAGCAGTCCAAAATTGCCAAGGTATCAAAAGATCTGTCAAAAAGATGCCCTTAATAAAATGAAAAAAAAATATGGAAAAAGGAAAGAGGAAAAAAAAAAAGGAAAGAG